>PVLD010017872.1:0-40579 GCA_004027595.1 Dinomys branickii | reverse complement strand
GGGGAGGGGAGGGGAAGGAAGGGAAAAGAAGAAAGTCTTGTTAGCAGAAGGAGCCTGGGACTTGAAATCAATTGTTGTAAATTCCAGATCTAACTCCACCACTTACTCTCTTTGAAACCCCACTTGGTTTTATTCTATATTCTTGATTTCTCTGTTTTCTTATCTATTAGTTATACTATTAGAAGAGATGACTTCTAAAGCCTCTTACAGATACAAGCCCATAATCCCAGCATTTGGAGGTCTTTTCCCATTGCCATGAGTTCAATGCAAGCCTGAACTACATAATGAGGCCCCATTTCAAAATATCTAAATAAATAAAACCTGTTACATCTCTTAAAATTGTATGAATTTCAACCTCTGGCATTACAATAGGTCCCAGGTACTAGGCAGCAGATTCCAGCAACATTCCTGAGCATAATGGCTGGAAGTTGAGGAGCCATCTTGGGTCATGAAGTAGCCAAGTTCTGCTTGGTGAAGCGCAAGCTACAGGGAGCCTGGGTCTCTGCTAATCACTGAGTTATGAAGCTAGCCCTGAATTATTTCCATGAGAGAGCTACAACTTCTTATGGGCCTTGGAATGTAACTCGGTGATAGGGCACTTGCTTAGCACAAATGAAGTATGGATTCAATCTCCAGCACTAAAGCAGTTAATTTTTTTCCATAGCCATTGTCATCTGTCACATTCCAACAGACCTAATCCTATCAATAAATACACACAAGACTGTTTCTCTCTGTTAGAGTATCACAATGCAAAACATGCCACTAATAACCAAACCAGCCTCCACTACAGCTATTTGTGTGAATCAAAGGATTTACCTGGAAACCTTGTCCCTGTCACTGGCTATTTCCTCCTTCCTGCTCTTGGCCAGTCAGTAAGTACCAGTGATGGCAGGGCTTGCCTGGCGAGGTGTGAAATGATGTGACAAACAGGAGGAAATGAAAGATTTTCTCACATAAATTGCTTCATTCTCAAGACTGTTTTTCTATTGAGTGATTCCTGGGTTGGTTTTAAAATACAATGGATAGTAATTATTCTAGGGAACTGGCACCTGCCTAGAATTTTTAGCTTCCTCTTGACTATGTAAAAAGCTTGGAGCAGAACCTGAGAGTGACCCAGTTCCTACTGACACTTTCACAGAAAGGTTTGTGAAAAAGTTGCCTAATACTAACTCAGCTGGTGATGGCCCAAACAAGGCAGGTCCCTGTTGATGCACAGTCACTGTACCTCCTGGAATGTTTTGCTTACGAGTCTATGATTTAAACACAGTTTAGACTTTCGCAGAATCCCAAAGTGTCAGGATGCTCAACAGAGCATTGGTTCCAGTTCCTGGCTCCAAGGAAGGTCCCATGCCAATGACTGCCAACTGTCTCTCCCTAGAAACATGCTTTGTAGTACTTAGGTAACCTTAGAGAAAGCGAGGCATCTTATGGATCATCTACTAGACAAGGAACATGTATGTTTATGTAACACAAAACTTGGTGTCAGTTTACTGAGGTTCTTGGCCCCAGATAACCCATCTATGAGTCCAGGCCTGCCAGGTTAAGAAGGCTTGCTTTTGAACCAACAAGAAGAAATTTTAAAACCACAAAAGTCACCTAATTTTCCCCTGAGACAAATTCCCTACTAATTCTCCTGACCAGAGAAAAGATTTAGTAGATTCTAGAGGTTTCAACTGTTCAACAGCTTTATTGCTGTTTACAATCATCAGTGAGAGAAATTTATGTACCTCCTCCCTACTTCCTTCTCTTAAGGTTTCTTTTAGCTGTTCCTCCAAAGCCTCATGGAGCCATAGATATAGATCTGAGGAAGTGATTGGATCGTGGGGTTTTCTCATGTTCATGAGTTTATAGCTAAATGGGGTATCGGGAGGAGAATGAGAGAGTGGAGTGGTAAGCAGCAGCAAAATTTGGCCTCTCAGAGTTCTGGACTCTAACACTGAAGAAGAACTTAGGGAGAGAAAAAAAGAGAAGTAGATTGCTAGGAAGGGAGGAGAAACTAACAGGACAATTGAAAGCTACAGGGAAGTTTGAGAAGCGGACCACAAAGCACTCTGTATTCTCTTACGGGTTCCTGGCTCACAGCTTGTAGGGAGGGGAGCTTAGATCTTCAGAAGCAAGGTAAGGACTGGGGTCTCCAGGGAGAAATAGTGGCAGTGGTTTGGGCCAGTGACACAAGCTCCAGAGTGCCCACAGTCATGATCTGCAGGGACAGTTCAGAATTTTACTACGAGGGGATTTCCTCCACACAGCAGGTAATATCCCGAGAAGGAGCTCAGGCTACCATCATATTGCTGGAAAATGCTTGATTAGGTGCCATTCTGGAATTTGAATCTGGGGCTCACAACGGCTGAGTGGCAGCTTCACTTGACGGTTCCCAGTGTTACCCTCCCACAGTGACTGGGTGAAAGACAGGCCACAGGAGACAGCCACTGACAGGGAACAGGCTGGAAAGATACTCCTTTAGGAGTCTGAGCTCTGTCTGGGAAAGAAATGAGTCCCATCTCCCACAGTGGAAGGTCAGGTCCAGCTTGAATCGCACTGTTCCTGAAAGCACTGGCATTAAGTACTTGAGCCCTTGCTGCACTGCCTGCATCCAGCACAAATTTGAGTCTGATTGCCTTTTATATCTGTGGGTACAAGCAGGGACTTGTATTGGTGGGGACATTGCTATAGCCCGGGGTAAACAGATGGGCACCTTGCAAATCCACAGGCCATAAGGCTAGGCAGAGAAAACCCATGAACTGTTGTACCCCAAAACTGCAGATCCAGGGGGGAAATCACTCATTCAAAAATACAGAGAAATATTTTTTGTTTGTGGGCTCCTTCTGTTTTCCTTTTCCCTTTCTTCTTCACTGATTTATTGGGGCCTGGGAAATTTTTCTTTGTCCTTGTTCCTTGTTTTTTCTTTTGAAGTTTTTCTTTCTTTTTTATTTTTTCCGCTTAACTTTTTATTATCTTTATTCTTCATATAAGTTCTTTCTTTTCTTCTTGTGTCCTCTTTTTCTCTTTTATTTTCTAGTTTTCATTTGTTTTTTCTGCTTTATCTAATTCTATAAATATCCTTCTACTGTTAACAGGGTCCTTTGTCTCCCTTCTTTCTCCTCCTTCTCATCTCCCATTTTTAAAATTTTTCAAAGTTTTCCTCTTGCATTCTCCCATTTCCAACCTCCTATATCTTTAATACTATAACCATTAAGCTTTGCTAATCTTTAGATAACCAACTGTATTATTACTGTTGAATTCCTTTCTACCATAAGTAAAGGTATAGTTCTTGCAATTAGTACATATTTGCTATATGTAAATATCTGGGTTGTCTTAGTGTTTATACTATAATTGAGGATTTCAATTCTATGGCCAGGAGTGGTACATTTTTCCTTTTTATGGTATATGAATATCCAACTTGGCTGACATTACTGTTACTGATTTGCTTAATATTGCCAGGGTTTCATAACTTCTACTATTGATGGGTTGTCTCTGTCTGGCAGCACTGAGCTTACATTTGTGACATTAATAATACTGTGGTCCATTCCCAGAGAAGTGGGTGTTGGCCCAGCTTTACCTCATCCCTTCTCTCTGCCAAATTAGCAGAAGTGGTTGCATCTTGAGACAGAGGTAAAGGACTCTAGTTAGTCACACTATATGTTGGTTAAGTAAACAATTCAACAAAAAGAGATAAAAATTATAAACATATATGCAGCCAACACTCGTATGCCTAAGTTCATAAAACAAGCCTACTGGACATTAAAAATCAGATGAACACCATTGCAATTGTAATGAGGACCTCAATACCCCATTGAGACAAATAGACATATCAAGAAGAAAATATCTTCAAAGAAATATCAGACTTGAACCAAACCTTTGAACAAATGGACTTAATAGTTATCTACAAACAGTTCTATCCCAAACCACAGAATAAACAAACTTCCCAGCAGCATATGGGACTTTCTCCAAAATAGACCATCTGCTAGCACATAAAGCAAAGTTAAATAAATGAAAAAAGAATCAAATTATAGCATGTGTATTATCAGATCATAGTGCAATGAAACTAGAAATCAATGGCAAAAGTCCACAGAAATTACACTAACACATAGAAACTAAACAATATCTTTTAAATAAGCAATAGATCACAGAAGAAATAAAAGAATAAATCAGACAGTATAACATAACAGAACCTATGAGACACTGAAAGCAGTCCTAAGAAGGAAGTTTATAACTGTGAATGCCTGTATCCAAAAAAAAAAGCAAATTATGGCTGACCACCTTTCACTCAGAACCCCACCCAGGTTCAACAATATGGCAGCACTGAAGGAGCCTTGACTGGTCTTGGATAGTTGGTCCCCCACTCATCCCCACTGGTGGACTGCCTTCCTACTCTCAACCATCATGCAAGGTATGTTCATGGGCAACCTGGTGCTAAACCATTCACAGACATGGCAGACCAGCTCCATCACTGTGATGTACTGAAAGTCAGCCCTTGACACAGGATCTGTAATAATGAGAGAGAGAGGAGAGAGAGACAGGCAGGCAGACAAATAGAGACAGAGGCAGAGACAGACAATGACAGACAGATAGAAATGAAAGAGGGGAAAAGACAGTGAGCCCAGATAAACAACTTAATAATGCACCTCAAGATGCTAGAAAAACAAGAACAATCCAAATTCAAAGCTAGTACAAGGAAGGAAATTATAAAGATCAGAGCAAAAAGAAATGAAATTGAAACTGAAAAAACCAACACAAGCAATCAATAAATCAAAGAGCTGGTTTTCTGAAAGAATAAACAACTGACAAACCCCTAACAAATCTTATCCAAAAAAAGGAAAGAAAATACCCAAATAAGTGAAATTAAATATGAAAAAAGTGAAATCACAATGGACAATGCAGAAATCCAGAAGATCATTAGTGACCACTAAGATATTGTACTTTAATAAATTGGAGGATTCAGAAGAAATGAATATATTCCTAATACATAAGAACTACCAAAGCTGAAACAAGAAGATATAAAAGTTTTGAACAACCCAATATCATGCAATTAAATTGAAGTAATAAAAAGACTAACTACTTCCATGTTTTGATGATTTTACTATCAAATTCTACAAGAACTTCAGAGAATATCTAATGGCAATACTCCTCAAACTCTTTAATGAAGAGGAGGAGTATTCCTAGAGTCATTCCTGGAAGCTAGCACTGCCTTGAATCCAAAACCAGACAAGGACCCAACCAAGAAAGGGAACTGTAGACCAATCTCTTTATAGAACATATATGCAAAAATCAACAAAGTACTGGCAAACAGGATGCCACATCATCAAAAAGGTCATACATAATGATCAAGTAGGATTCATTTCAGGTGTGCAAGGATGGTTCAATATATTCAATAAATGTAATACACCAAATAAACAAAAATAAGAACAAAATCATGTGCTCATCTCAACTGATGCATAAAAAACCTTTTGCAAAATCCAACAGCCATTCACAATTAAAAACTCTGAAGAAAATTGGTATAGAAGGACCTTATCTCACTCTGATAAAAGTCATTTATGGCAAACCAATGGCCAACATCATATTAAATGAAAAGAAACTGAAAGCTTTTTCTCTAAAATCAAGAACAGGACAAGACTGGCACCTGTAATTACAACTGGCAATACACATGAAGAAAATGGAATTTAGACCCATATCTCTCACCATGTACTAAACCAATATCAAAATAGATCAAAGATTTAAATATTAAAACTGAGACACTTAATCTGCAGGAAGATAAAACAGGCAAAACTCTAAAGACAAAGACTTAGATAGGCAAGGACTTTCTGAACAGAAATCCGTTTGTACAATAAGTAACACCAAGAATCCACAATGGGATCATGACAAAATGAAAGGCCCTTGCGTAGGAAAGGAAACAACCAGCAGAGTGAAGAGACAAACTACAGAATTGGAAAAATTTTTGCAAGTTGTTCATCAGACATAGGATTAATATCTAGAATATATAAAGAACTCAAAAATTAGACCCCCAAATTTAAAGACAATCAAAAATGGGCAACTGAAATGAATACAAGTACAACTTGCCAACAAATAGATCAAAACTATTCAAAATTGCTGGCCATTACAGAAATGCAAATTAAAACAACACTGTGATTCCATCTTACTCCAGAAAGAATGGCTATCATCAAGAAGTCAAATAATGACAAGTCCTGGTGAGGCTGCAGAGAAAAAGGAACCTTCTACACTGCTGGTGGAAATGTAAACTAGTGTAATCACTATGGAACTCAGTATAGAAAATCCTCAATAAAACTAAAACTAGAAATTCCATTTGATCCAACTATTCTCCTTCTAGGTAGCAGAGTTAAAGACCTCACATAACACTGATGCATGTGTGCCTGTGTTCATAGCTGAACAATCAATAGACACTAGGAAGTAAGGAGATAAATCTTTCTCACAGGGAAAGGGATCAAGAGATGGAGGGAGAGGGGAGAGAAGGGAAGGAAGGGAGATAACAAAAAGGAACTAAGATGTGCTATGGACAAGTACTAACTCCGCACATGGAATATAATCATTGCATGTTGCAAACATACACAAAAAAGAAGGAATGAGTAAGATCAGGAAGATAGCTTTGATTTTTAAAAAAATTTGTAGATATTACAGCGTAACCCAAAATTTTGTGCACCTCCCAAAACCTACTTCCATTACGTTAAATTGTTTTATCAGGATACACATAGTTTTGTTAAAGAATTTGACAAAATCTCTCTCTCTCTCTCTCTCTTTCTCTCACTCTCTTTCTCTGTCTCTCTCAATTTCTCATTCTTTCCTCCCTTCCCCATACAGGGGATCGAACCCAAGACCACATGCATGCTAAGCAATCACTCCATCTCTGGACACCCCCATTCCTTACCTTCTCTCTTGATGTCCTTACTAAAATTGCAGACTGTCTCTTAAAATGAATACTTTCAGTATTTAAAACTCAGCTGATATTAAGCCAATTTATTTTATCTAAATGAATTAGGACTACATTGAGCCAAGATATTGAATGACATTTGTAATTTTAAAAATTAAAAATGGATTTTCTTAGTTTCCTATGACTTTGAGACCATGTATCAAAACCCTGGAAACAAGGATTGTAGAGTTTTACAAAAATAAAATTTCAACATAAGACTGTGCAGGATGGTATTTTAGGCCAATTACCCATTGGTTATTTCTCTGTGAGCATTCACCATGGACTTTTTTTTTTTTTTTTTTTTTTTTTTTGTACTAGGAATGGAACTCAGAACCTTGTGCTTGCCAGGTAGGCACTTGTACTGCTGAGCTATACCCCAAGCCCTTCACCATGGACTTTTACTCTACACTATTTCAGAAAAGGATTGAAGGTAGTTTATCACAGGAAACACAACCAATAACAGCATTTGATTTGCTAAAAATGAAGTCAGGAAGAAAATAAAATTAGAATGAAAAGTAGGACCAAAGGGAAAACTGCTATGTCACTAGCCCCTACATGAGAGACTCCCGACGGAAACAGACAGCCAAAATTGAGAGAATGCAAGTCTTCTGTATGCATTTAACACTCTTATGTGTTGTTTCTCACAGTAATTAAAAATAATAGAATCTTTTGCGTCATATGTGTGATTACCCTATAACCTGGTACTGCTGCAAAATTTCATTCCTGGTATTGTGTTTATGATTATAATTGAGTGACTGTGTGGATTAATGAAAAAAAGGATAGAGATGGACCTAAACTCTTAATTGTATATTTTCATAAAACAAAAAGAAAGCAAAGCAATTACAACACACTGTACAAATGGGAATTTCATAGTAATAACTGGAGAAAAATCTATGAGAGGATAGTCACACCACCCACCTGGAATTAAACACATAATTCAAGGGGACACAGTGTGCGTGTGGGGGGATCAATTTTGACAGTATAGCTTCATCATCATGTTAACCAAGACTATTAAAATTAATTATACTATTTTTTCATTTCTTTACAGCAAATTTTATGTATTTATTTTGGCTCTTAGGATTGTATAAAGGATACAGACATAAAAATTTATAACTCTTTTAATACAGTTTAGGAAAAATCTCAAGGGTATGTGAGAATTATGTCCCACACAGTATCTAAAGATGGGCTGCAGAATCTACACTGACCGTCCTGGTTGGTAAAACTAAAAGAGAAACTGAAGATTCATCCTATCTATAAGATTAAGAAATTCCATTTGCTCAGGGAGGAAACTGGTTGGTAATTGAATATCAGCTATATTCTACCAGCAACTACCTATCAAAGTAATGCTGATGAATACAAAGTTCAGTATTCTTTTTAAAAAAGAGAATAAAAGAAATAAAAACATTAGAAATGATACAGAGGGGCTGGGGATATAGCTCAGTGGAATAAGCGCTTGCCTAGCAAGCGCAGGGTCCTGAGTTTGATCCTCAGTACCGCAAAAAAAAAAAAAAAAAAAAGAAATGATACAGAATCTCACTAAACAAGATGATAGGAATTCGACAATGATTGTTGTAGTGCATATTGTTGTCTTCAAATTAGTTGTTCAGATTACCAAATATAAGCATGCAAAATTGGAAAAAAATTAAAAAGAAGAAAAACTTAAACATTAACTGTTCCTTTCACTAGACCAGTAGAAATCAGAAGTACAATTATTCCAGCTATCCTGTGTATATACATACATTTTTCCCCTTCCATCTTTCTTTCTTTTCAAAGTTCAATATTCTTGACAACATCCCATTATCACTGAGACAGTGAGTTTAACATCACTATTTCTATAGCATTCTCTGATAAAAGACAACTGAGGACATATGACAGTTAAAATGACTTAGTGGTAAACCAAAGCACGTGTACAAGCATCAGACTTTAGCTTTTATTTTTTAAATAAATTTTATTAAATTTAACCTATGCTTGTGAAATCTTTATGAATTTTTTCACTCATGGTTTCAATAGATGCTTGAATTCTTTACATATACTTGAAATCCTAATATTTAACTTTCATAATTTATTTTTTAGCCCACAACTTAAGCTAAAGAAATAAGGATCACTTTTCTCCATATCTCTGTGCTATACGGAAAAATACAACTGTTTCCCCATTATTTTAGCTTCTTAAGATCTGAACCCTTAGAACTGAGTCCTGTTGATTCATAATACAAGGATATTTTTCAAGAAATTGTGTCTGTGTTTATGTGTACCATCAAAGAGAAATAATAACTGTCACTTATAGATATTTGGGGGCTGGGGAAGCATCCAGTAACCATACCTGAAACTGGAACCAGCTAATAACAAGCAAGTTCTTGTAGGAAATTTCTACATGTGTTTTGCTTATACAAAGACTTTCCTTTGAAAATCTTTATGTTTATGGTCAGTTCGTTTTTTCACATTGACGATTTGTGGTTTATCATTGATCCTTGCTCCTCCAACATATACTTAATGCTTCCTCAATCAAATGACTCCAATTACAGGTTGAAATTCACAGGAATCTTTGGTGTTTTTCCTGCCTAATTATTTTTGTCTGGATAGGATACTGTGACAGTAATTCTCATTGTGTGCTTCAGAGTAACCCAGTTACATAAGTGAGCGTGTTCATATAGTCATAGATGACTTAGGAGACTTCCTGTAATCACAAGAAAGGCAAATTGAGCCATAAATGTAAAGTGGTATTCATGTCTTAACTTGGAAATCACTGGTGGAAATAGCTTCGGTAATATAGACCAGAATAGGGTGCTAACATCGATGCCGAAACTGAAGAACATCATCCTGATGTCCCCGTTTCTCCCACAGTCATAGATTCTACCCTATTAAGATTTACCTCTTAAATCGCTCCACTGTGGCTTCTTTACCTTCCTGCTATTATAAGCCTATCTTGTCTATCTAGTTTATTCCTCTATCATCTCTTAGCTATATTATTTCAACTGCCTTCTAACTCTTCTCCATCATTCTCTTCATGCCCTCTTTTCAGTTATCACATGGAAGAGCAATTATTATAAAACATGTGTTCTTATCCTTCCTGTGCTGAAAACTTCGGTGACATTCCTTGTCCCCAGGGTTGGAGCAAATTCCTTATATGACTTCTGAGATTCTTTATCCTCGGAGTCCTGACTGACCAGAGGTCTTTTCTCACCCTGTTTCCCATTCTCCGTCTCTCACCACAGTCTGGCCTCCTATGCTCTGCTCCAGCCCCACCAATCCTTTTCATTCCCTGAAACAGCTATGTAATCTCTCACTGCTGATCTTTGTGCTTTCTGTTCCCTTTGCTCAAATAACTTCTCACCTTTTCTTTCAGGTCTCAGTGACGGTGTTGAACCTCAAAGTAAATTTAACCTCGTGCTTACAGCTGGCTGAGATGCTCCGCCCAACAGTGCCCCCACAGCATCCCACACATGGCACCGCTGGAGCACGTATCACACTGCATTATAATTTACTTGTCAGAAACAGCCTCCATATGTGAGCTGTCTAGGGAAAGGGTCAATATCTCAAGGGCAGCAAAGCCCTTTGATACATAGATACGAATATCTTCACCCTGAGCTCCCAGAAACTAAATTCTAAAAATTCACTTGGCGTCCCGGTTCTAAAAGAAAAGCAGCATGGCACAGAACATGGCACAAATCAGGGCTTGATCTGGCCTCTGCTTCCTGACCAGCTAAGAGACGTTGGAGAAGTTATTTAATCTTCCTAACCCTTAGTTTCCTCACCTGTAACTGAGCTATGACTGTTAGACTATTCATAAGATGTGTGACATGTTTTCCCTTTCCTAGTGAAGCGTGAGATGAGTGGAGGAGGAAAAGAAGACCATCAAAGAATCTAAGACATTGAACACTCATTTCAAATTCCAGAGCATAGTAGTAAAAATAAGGCAGGGAGAGAGCTGGGACTCACTAGTAGCTAAAGAGGAATCTACTGACCTAGGCTTTAAATTGATCCACCATATAGCCTGTGGCTCAGCATGAAGGAGGAAGGAGGCAGTGGTCTTCAAGATCCAATTGCTCCCACGCAATCCAGCCTGGGTGGAAAGGATACGAGGGTGGTGGTGGAGGGCACAGTGATGGCCATAGGAATCCCCCGAGGATGTCATTTAAAGTGCAGTTCTAACTCATCAGCTCTGGACTGGCCTAAAAATCTGCATTTCTAACAAGTTCCTGAGTACAACTGGTGCCACTGGTCCACACAGCATACTTTGAATAGCAAGGATGTAGAAAGTAACCACTCGAAGTACCTCTTTCTGTTCCAATAATTTGGAAAAACCAGTAGCTTCCTAGGAACAATGTGACAGTTCCTTTGGGAAACATTTTTTTTTCTGTGCTTTGAGGAAACATTCTGATAAATCACTTGGAGTTGGGGTGAGGTGACTCACCAAAACACATGGTAGAACAATAAACAGATGATCTTAAACTCTGTCAGGTAGGGAGTTTTTCATCTACGTATCAGGAGGAGTGGGGCGTCTGGGTTTGTGGACAGAGAATGGTTCTACTTAGGAGGAGAAGGAATTTATGTATAGCCTTGGACTAGAAATCAAGGAGATAGGAACCCTGTGTAGATAGAAATGTCTGTGTAGATATTTAGAAGTTGTTTCCATGACAATGCACTCGTTTTCCTTTATATTTTCCAAGGAGTCCTTTGTCTTG
Source organism: Dinomys branickii (assembly GCA_004027595.1). Lineage (NCBI taxonomy): Eukaryota > Metazoa > Chordata > Mammalia > Rodentia > Dinomyidae > Dinomys > Dinomys branickii. The sequence goes on along the minus strand of PVLD010017872.1, from coordinate 28,975 downwards.
CTCACCAATGCTTTTGCATGTGTAATTTCTTTTATTCTTTGCTTGGGAGCGGGTTTGAAGAGGCAGATGAGGGATGAGGGGACATCTCACAGCAGGATGCTACCATCTTTGAAGGCCCTGATAGGTTCTTTTCAGCAGCTGCGGGGTGGTAGGCAGGCAGGAGGCGAGGGCGGGACATATCCCACCTTCTATTGGTGAGTAATAAGATGCGACTACTATCAAAATCAGTAATTAAAGTAAGAAGCAATGATAGGTTGGCAAAACCACAGGGAAAGATAATGACAAAGGAAAAAAGAGAATGTGATGCTTGGGAAAGGTCAGTAGTGCCTGGAACATTCACCTAAGACAAAGGAGACTAAACGGTGAAGGCACTGCGAATCAAACTTCCTCAGCCATATTCAGGCTCATTTTTATTTTTTTATTATTTTAAAAGTAAAAGAAGGAAAGCATATTAACAAACAGACAGCCATTTACAAAGTAGCACAAGAATAGTACAAGCAATACTGAATTGCAGACAAGGTGACAGGGAATTAACAATGGTTGTTGTATTACATACTAACTTCAAAGTGGTTACTCAGGAAAACAAATATAGACATGCAAGATTGATCAAATAATTAATCATCAACTGTTCCTTACAATAAAGCAACAGAAGTCAGTAGCACAACTATGTTAGCCATCCTGCATAAAATACATACATACACAATTATCCCTTTCTTCCTTTTCTCTTTCCCCTCATCCCAGCTGCTCTTTACTTTAGAGCAGTTTCTTTCATTTCACAATGTTTATCATGCCTCCTAATTTATATTCACACTTTCAAGTTCTTACACTAGTGATACAATACATTGCTTACATATGTACATCTGATTTATTTCACTTATGAGTATGGTCTCTAGTTGTGATCATTTACCTATAAAAACCTCAAGTTTGTCTTTATAGCTGAGTAATACTGCATTATATAAAAATGCCACAAATTTTTTATCCAATCCTCAGTGGATGGACATTTGGGTTGCTTCTGTGATTTAGCTATTACAAATTGTGCCACTATGAACATGGGTGCACATATATCTCTGTGATACGATGTTTTCAGATCTTCTGGGAAAATACCCAGAAGGGGAATAGCTGGGTTGAATGGGACCTCTAGACCTAGTTTGCTGAGGCATCTCCAAACTGATCTCCACAGTGGTTTCACCAGCCTGCATCCCCACCAGCAGTGGAGAAGAGTTCCTGTTTCTCCACAGCCTTGCCAGCATTTGTTATTGGCTGATTTATTAATGCTACGGTCTCATTTTTATTTTATAACCCCACAAAACCACACCTCAAGGGATCGTACTAGTTTTAACACAGAATTTAAACCTGGCATCCATGAAAAGGATTTGGGAGGTAGTGTCTTTGAATCTCCTAACATTACTTGTAGAAATTATATGGTTGTGCCTATGTATATCTTTCTAGGGAGAGGCCACGTAGCTTGCATTGAATTGCATACCAAATGGTGATATAAAATAGATCATGAATTCAAAATGAAGCTAGTTAGAAATCTATTTGATATTCTTGCCTATAAAATAATGAAAAAATAGAAAGGAACTGGCAATCTTATCAATAAGAAATCAAAATAGTCAGCACAGAGTTACACTGCCATTCATTAAAAAACCGTGCAATCCACTCTGAAGTTGACAAAATTTTTATATCTACTTGGAAAAGTAAAAGCACCCTCCTTTGGTAGCATTCAAAGTAAATACTGGCTATTTATTTTCAATATTCATAGTAAACTACAACAAGACAGGAACATGATAGCAGACTGCAACAGAACAAATTCAAGTTAGGTCAGTAGTTCTGTCCCTCCCAGGAGAATTTGGCAATGGTTGGAGATTATTCTGGTTGTCACTAGATGGAGGATCCTACGGACAGCAAGGAGAGAGCAGCCAGAGATGATCCTAAATAACCTACAATACATGGGACTGGTTCCCCACAACGTAGATTTTCTAAACCAAAATATCAATAGTGCTGCTACTGAAAAACACTGAGTTAAAAAAAATGAAAACCTCCTGACTGTGAGAAGTATGAATAATGTGAATAACATCCTAGGGACTATCAAATTTCCTTCTAGGGAGTTTTTAATGACTAAGAACCTCATCCTTACATTCCAAAACAACATAATTTTCTGTAAAGATTAAGGCACAACCTTTCAGAAAGAAGATGATATGATAAAAGGAACTCTGTCTTGTTTAAACATGTCCTCGCACCTCCTGGAGTGCAGTAGGGACTTCATAAGGGTCTGCAGAATGAATAACTCTCTTTATGGGTCTCTCTAGTAAAATAATCTGTGGGTAGGTTAGCTGTCTGTCTTAGTTGCTTTTCTTGTGTTACTGAGATGAAGTTAAAGTGGTCTCTTAGTTACTTCTTTTTAATTACTGAGATAAAATATGCAACACCCAAAGTTAAAGGAGGAAAGGTTTATTTAGTTCACAGTTTGTAGAGGTTTCAGTCCATAATCAGCTGGCCCCAACGGGGGGTGGCATGGCAGACAGGTAACCCAGAGGAGAAACAGTTTATGGCAGATAGAAGGTAGCAAAGCAAGCAAGGGAGGATCAGGGCTCTTTCTGTCCCTTATGTTTTGCTCAGGTTACTTAGTTGGGTAACAGTCACAGCCTAAATCCTAGTGCCCTTGATCTTAGCAATGCATCATAAATTAATACCAGCACCTCACACTCCAGATCCAGCCACCTCTGAAAAGAGCCCGTCTGTGACTTCATGAGGCTTTAGGGGACATCTAGACCCAAACCATAACATTCCCCTCCTGGTCACCCCCAACACTCATGCACATCCCCCTAGGCAAGAGGCATTTAGTCCATCTCCAGGAGTTACCAAATTCCTAACAGTTTCAGCTTGCTGAAAACTCCAAGTCCCAAGTCTCCTCTGAGATTTAAGGCAAACTCTTAGCTGCAAGCCCCTGTACAAATAAAAAGAACAGTAAACAATTCCAATATTCAGTGGCACAAAATAGACATTTGCCTTTTTAGATAAGAGGGATAATTATATTTCATCAAACTGAAATCACAAGGCAATTCAGATAGGAAAGTAACAGCCAGGGTTGAAATTTAGTCAGCATTGTGCAAGAGCATACTGGAAAGAAGCAATGATCTCTAATTAAGAATCTTCCCTATGAGCCTTTCCAAGAACCAGTCTGGAGTGCACCCAGCCCCTTTGGAAGGAGAGGTATCACCCTCACAGTCCCCCAGAGTGAACTCTGCAGTCCCCAAGTGCCTCTGTCTTCTGCAACCTTTTCTTTTAGCTAAAGAATCAGATAGGCTTGGGTGGTCGATGCCACCACATATCTCAAGCCACCTGTTGGAAGCCATAAGAAAGGAAATGGACTGAAATGTCTTTCAGGGTCATGTGTTCACACTGAAATGGTGTAGTAAGTAATAAAGGGGAAATAGAAAACCATATCAGTATTTCAACAAAATAATCAGACTATGTGAGACTGACCTTAATGAACACATTCGTATTCGATGCATAAAATGTGTACCTTTAAAATGAGATGTGACTGGAGTTTAGCAAGCTGAATTAGTAAGATTTAAATTCATGGGACCAATTTTATGAATACAGCTTGCATAAAACCTCAGTATTAACCTTTAGTATATTGAAGGACACACAATGGAGGCCAATTTTATCCTTAATGGGTAATTAAAAAGCATCTTAGAGTATTATAGATATTTAAGAGTTGTGGTTCCAAATTTTGAAATCAGCAATTAGTCATCTACTGGATAATCAGAGCAAGAATTGTATGCATGGTGTGTTTTCCCAACCCAGACTGATTAAGTAGCTAATTATAGTGCTAATTATTGTGGCCACGGGCCCCAAACATAAAGATATTCATAATAGTTAGACATGGATATATTTGGTAGTGTTTCGCTATTGCTGTGATACAGGGAGAGTTATATGAGGTTATAATATTTCTCATTAGTGCTGAAAGGACTGAAATGTATGCTTGCATGAGTCTGTATTCTGTAAAAACAAATGTTGCATCAGATGTACAACATCAGATTTTCTTCAGGAAAGTCAAATGCCGTGCTTGTTATTCTTTGATCTTCTTTTCCAGAGCACTGTAATTTTCAGTGTATAGATCTTTTACTGCCTTTGTTAGATTGATTCCTAAGTATTTTATTTTTCTTGATGCTGTTGTGAAAGGTGCAGTTTCCCTTATTTCTCTTTCAGGGAGTTTGTTGTTTGCTTACAGGAATGCTACTGATTTTTGAGTGTTGGTTTTGTATCCAGCTACGTACTCTACTGAATTTGGTTATTAACTCTACAAGTTTTGGTAAGTTTTTTGGGCTCTTCTGTGTCACCTGCAAATAATGATAATTTAACTTCTTCCTTTCTTATCCTTCTTCCTTTTATTTGTTTTTCGTATCTAACTGCTCTGGCTAGGGTTTGCAGAACTATAGAGAATAGGACTGGTGATAGTGGACATGTTTGTCTTGTTTCTGATTTTAGAATGAAAGCTTTCAATTTTTCACTGTTTAGTATGATATTCACTATTTGTCATAGATGGCTTTTATCAGACTGAGGTAAAACAATCTATTCCTACTTTCTGTAGGGTTTTTATCATGGATGGATATTGGACTTTGTCAAATGTTTTTTCTGCTTCTATTGAGATGATTTGTGATTTTTGTCTTTGTCTTTATTGATATGGTGTATTACATTTATTGATTTGCACATGATGAACCATCCCCATGTGCACAGGATGAATCTTACTCATGTTGTACTAACTTGTTGTATAAACTTCTTGATGATTTACTGCATTCTGTTTGCAAGTATCTTCTATCTTGTATCTTATTGAAGATTCTTGTTTCTATGTTCATTAGGGAGATTGGCCTATAGTTCTCTTTTCTGGTTGGGTCATTTTCTGGTTTTGGTATCAGGATAATACTTGCTTCCAGGAATGATTTGGGGAATATTGCTTCCTTTAAAATTTTATTAAAATGTTTCAGCATTAGTGCATTTGATCTCTAAATTTCTCATAGAATTCAACAGTGAATCTATGAGGACCTGATTTTTCTTTGTTGATAAGTTTTTAATTACATTTTCAATCTCACTGACTGATATTGGGTTATTTGGAATTTTTATGTCTTCTTGTTTCAGTGTTGGCAATTCATATGTATCTAAGAAGCCATCCATTTCTTCTGGTTTTCCATCTTACCAGAGTACAGGTTCTCAAAATAGGTATTAATGATCTTCTGGATTTCTGCAGGCTCCACTGTGATTTCACCCTTTCATTCCTAATTGCATGAATTTGAGTCTTTTCTTTCCTCTTTTTAATAAGGTTGGCTAAGAATTTATCAACTAAGGATTTATGTTTCATTCAAAGAACTCATTCTTTGATTCAGTGATTCTTTGCATTGTTTTCTTAGTCTTACATGCATCATTTCTGCTCTTACCTTCATAATGTCCTCCTTTGAATGAGCTTTGGGTTTTCTAATTTTTTTATTTTATTTTTTTGTACTGCTTTGAAGATAACAATATGCAATATAATAACCATTGTTAATTTCCTATAATTTTGTTTTGAAATTCTATATTTATTTTTTATTCTCTTTAAAATAAAAAAAAAAAGGGCCAGGGATATAGCCCAGCGGCACAAGCACTACCTGCCAAGCACAAGGTCATGAGTTCAATTCTATGATAGGAAGGACCAAGAAACCCTGGGCTTGAAAAAGGCACTGAGAACCACATTACAGTAAGAGGAATAATGTCTTTGTGGCCTTGAGACCTGGGCCTATCACTTATAGATAAATGTCAAAAGGAGATGGTTTTTAGTTCAAAATAAGATGACTATTCTAGTTGTTAGGGAAGTTCAAAGGTGAAATGTCTAGGAATAGCAAGAGTTTGCTATCAGTAATGATAATTTAATAAAAGTGAACTAATTCTTGTAGGGATCATTGAGGTGATGACTCACGTTTCAGGTTCCTATGTTGAACATAAGGACTTTCATGGCTCCTCCCAGAATTGTGTCCTTTGGTACACTGGGCTTAAGTTCTTTTGGCAAAGACATGGACTTTAATTCATTGCAGCACAGTGAAGGAATCTTCCTTTATGTGTGTAATGGAAAGAGCAGGGTTTGTAGAAACAGATTTGGGTTTGAATCCTTTACCTGTCTAAGCTTTAGCACTATCATATAAAATATAGGATAATATGTTATATTTTCATGGTCTTTTATAAATTTTTGTTTTTATTAGTACACATTTGGGCATATATAATGATCACATTCATCATAGGGAATTTGTACCTGTACCATATGTCTTGATTTTTCTTTATTTCATTCCCCTCCCCTCTTTTTAAGACTCCTTCTCCTCTCCATTTATAGAAGTTTTGTTTTCATTTTCCCCTTCCATTCCTTTTTTTAAAATCCCTTTCCCTTCTTTCCCTTCCCCCATTTGAACATGTTTCCTACTTCCCAATATCTATCCTCAATTATGCTTCATATTTACCATTTGGGTTTCTCACCTAAGTAAAATAATGTGATATTTAAACTTGTATGTGTAATTTATTTCACTTAACATATGATCTTGGGGTGTACCCATTTACCTAAAAATGACTCAAATTTATCCTTCTTTATGGCAGAGTAGTACTCCATTGCATATGAATACCACATTTTCTTTACCTATTCATCTGTTGAGGGGCGTATGGGCTGTCTTGAAGATTTAGCTATTATAAATTGTGCTCCCATAACATGAGTCTGCATACATCACTATGGTGTGATGCTTTTAATTCTAGATACCTAGAAGGGACACAGCTGGGTCAAATAAAACCTCTAGTTTTACTTTTGTGAGGACTCCTCATAGTGGTTGCCATAGTAATTGTACCAATTTGTACTCACACCAACAGTGGAGAAGGGTTTTCTTTGTCTCTCTAGTCCCAACAGCATTTGTTATTGATTGGTTTCTTGATCATAGCCATTCTTTTTGGAGTGAGATGGAATTTCAGTGTTATCTTAATTTGCATTTCTCAAATGAACAGCTGTTAAGAATTTTTTTCATATATTTATTTGCTGTTGTACTTCTTCATCTGGGACTGTATATTCATTTCAGATGCTCATTTTTGGATTGGGTATTTAAGTTTGCTGAGTCTGATTATTTTAAGTTCTTTATATATTCCAGATATTAGTGCTTTGTCCAACAAGTAGTTGGTCAAATTTTTCCCATTCTGTGGGATTTCTCTTCACACTGTTGGTGGTTTCTTTCATTGTCAAAAGCTATTTAACGTGATATGATCCCAGTTGTTAATTCTTTGTAGTACTTCCTATGCAACCAAGGTTTTGTTCATAAAGTGTTTGCCTACACCTGTGTCTTCAAAAGTTCTACCTATTCTCTCTTCCAGCAGGTTGTTTCTGTTTTAATATTTAGGTCTTTGATCCATTTTGATTTTAATTTAGTGAATGATGAGAGATATGGGACTAGGTTCAATCTTTGGCATGTGGAAAACTAGTATGCCAGGCACCATTTATTAAAATAGCTGTTTCTTCCAGTGAAGGTGTTTGACCCCTTGGTCAAAGATAAAGTAGCTGAGTGTGCTTGGAATTCTTTCTGCACCTTCTATTCTGTTTCACTGATCCTTGGGTTTGTTTCTTTGCCAATACCATGCTGCTTTTATCATGGTATATTTGTAGTATAAATTCAAGTTGGGAATTAAGAGCCTCCCTCCTTTGCTTTTGCTGCCCAGAACTGCTTTTGATATTCTAGGTCTCTTCTGGTTCTACATGAAAATTTTGGGCTTGTTTTCTCTAGTTCTGTGAGATATGTTATTGGTATTTTGATTGGGATTACAGTAAATTTATATCAGTTTTGGAGGAATAGCCATTTTCACTCTATTTGTTCTGTCTACCCAAGAATAGGGAAGGTCTTCATTTTCTGTTATCCTATATGATTAGTATTATAGTTTTTAATGTAAAGGTCTTTCACTTCCTTCATTAGATTGACTCCTAATATTTCACTTTTTTGGATGCTTTTGTGAAAGATGTAGTTTCCCTTAATTCTCTCTCAGCAGGTTTGTTATTTCTGTGTTATTTGTGTGTAGAAATGCTACTGAATTTTGCTTGCTGGCTTTGTATCCTGCTATGCTACTGAATTTGGTTCTTAATTCTAGGAGTCTTTTGGTGGAGCTTTTGTGGTCTGGTAAGTAGAATACCATCTCATGATAATTTAACTTCCTATCCATATTCTTTTTATTTGTCTCTCTTGTCTAATTACTCTGGCTAATGTTCCCAGAACTACATTGAGCAGAGTGGTGATGGTGGCCATCCTTATCTTATTCCTGGTCTTAGAGTAAAAAGTTTCAGTTTTTAACCATTTAGTGTGATGTTGGCTTTTGGTTTGTGAAAGATGGCTGTTATGGTTGATTCATGGTGTCAACCTGGAGAATCTAGAGGTTTGGCTAAGTGACTCAGCAGTTCTGCATCTTGGGGTAAAAAGGACATGCCCTTACCCTTCTGGGATGTTGTTTATTGTGTTAATTTAAGAAGTTTAGAAAGTTAACTATGTGACTCAGAAGGGAGCTAGGGTGCTTACTTTGTATTCATCTTAAACCTGTGCAAGAGGAGGGCATATAGAGGGTGTGGGTGTAGAGGACCACCCCCACCCTCCCACCTCCAGAGTGGGAAGACTATATAAAAAGGAGTTGAGGAAGGACTGGCCGCTGGTTCTTCGGAGGAGCTCCACTCTTTGCCTTCAGCTTGGGCGTCTCCTGGCTTCTGGTGCAGACTGTTTAGCTTCCACCTGGGACTCTTCAGCCTTCTGGTGTTGGCTCTCCAGCCTTCATCGTAGATTCTTCAGCATTTCATTGCAGATCCATCAGCCCTTTGATACGGATGTGCACGGACACTGCAGTGAGCTCCAGGCCCCAGGCCTGGGCTCTTCTATCTCCAGTGTGCAGACACCCTCTGACGCTTCCTCATCTAACCCTGTAGCTGACCATTGTAAGCCAAATTTGTAATTTCTTGTATATTTTTATATCCTGTGTTATATCTGTTTCTCTAGTAAACCCTGACTGATACAATGGCTTTCATCAGATTGAGATAAAGATCTTCTACTCTAATTTTTTGGTAGAGTTTTTATTATGAATGGTTATTGCACTTTTCCAGATACCTTTTCTGTGTCTTTTGAGATGTTCATTTGATTTTTGTTCTTGGTTCTGTTACTGTGATGTATTACATTTATTGATTTGCATATGTTGAACTATCCCTACGTCCTTGGGTCAAATTCTATTTGGTCATGAGGTATTATCTTTTCCATGATTGGCTGTACTCTTTGTCAGTATCTTATTGAAGATTTTTGTATTTGTGTTCATTAGGAAGATTGGCCTGTAGTTTTCTTTTGTGGTTGGGTCCTTCTTTGGTTTAGTATCAGAGTAATGCTTGCTTCCTGAGTGGCTTTAGGGATATTGCTTTCCTTTCAATTTCATTAAAGAGTTTGAAAAGTAGTGGCATTAGATCGCCTTCAAAGGTCCTCTAGAATTCAACAATGAATCTGTCAGGACCTGGGTTTTTCTTTGTTGGCAGTTTTTTTCTTTTCATTTTCATTGACTGATATTGGGTTATTTAGAATTTTTATATCTTATTGATTCAGCTTTGATAATTCCTATGTATCTAGGAATCTGTTTTTTTCTGAGTTTTCTATCTTATTAGAGTATAGATTCTCAAAGTAGGTATTAATTATCTTCTGAATTTCTGCAAGATCTATTATGATTTTAGTCTTTTCATTCCTAATTACATGGATTTGGGTCTTTACTTTCCTTTTTATAAGATTGGTTAAGAGTTTGCCGATTATACTTTACCTTTCAAAGAACCAACTCTTCACTTCATTGATTCTTTATATTGTTTCCTTGGTCTCAATTGCATTTTTACTCTGATTTTTATAATTTCCTTCCCATATGAAGTTTGGGATTAACTTGCTCTTTTTTTCTAGAATTGATATTCAGCATTAGGGTATGTACTTGAGCTTGTTCTATTTTTCTTTTGTGGGGATTTACTGCTATAAATGTCCCTGCTTTCACTGTGTCCCAGAAGTTCCAGTATGTTGTATCAGCATTATTGTTGAATTGTATAAGTTAGTTTCTTCTTTAATTTTATGTGACCCATTGGTCGTTCAGGAGAGTATTATTTAATTTCCACGTGTTTATGTAGTTATTGTGGTTTCTTTTACCATTGATTTTGAATTTCATTGCACTGTGATCTGATAATATCCTTGGGATAATTTCAGTTCCTTTGCATTTACTTAGCCATGTTCTAGGAGCTAATATGTCAATTTTGGAAAAAGTCCTGTGTGGTGCTAAAAAGAATGTGAATTCTGCTGTTGTTGGGTAGAACACACTGTAGATATCTACTAAGCCCATTTGTTCAAAGATGTAGCTCTGATGTTTTGGTGTAGCTCTGATGTTTTGGTGTAGCTCTGATGTTTCTTTGATGATTTTTTTGTGTAATTGATCTGTCTGTTAGTGTTTATCCAATTTTTCATATTCATTAGTGTTTGTTTTATATAGTTTGGTGTTCCCATATATGGTGCATATATATTTATGTTTGTTATCTCTTCCTCCTGGATTTTTCTCTTAACAAGCATATAGTGACCTTCTTTATCTCTTCTGCTCAGTCTTGGCTTGATATACACTTTGTCTTCAAATAGAATAGTTACTCCTAGTTCCAGGTGTATGAAATATTGTTTTCCATCCTCTTACTATGAATTTATTTTGAATTTCTATAAATTTCTATGAATTTCTTCTATGAACTCTCCTATAACTTTCTTTTTGAGTTAAATATGTTTTTTTGTATATAGGCCATTGTTGGATCTTGTTTCTTGATTTATTCTGCCAGTCTCTTTGTTTTGATCAGTGAATTGAGATAATTCACATTGGTGGTTATCACTGATAGGTATTGAATTATCCTTGTAGTTATATTATTTTCATGTTGTTGGTTCCCTTTCTTTCCCATTTTTTAATTGCTTACCATGCCTGCTGGATTCATTATATTGGGATCCTTGGAAAGTTTGTCTTTGTTGTCTTTTAATATCCTTCAGAACTTTTTGGAGTGCTGGTTTGGTGGTCATGAATTTCTTCAGGTGTTCTTGATCATGAAAGTATCTTTTTTTTTCCATTAGTTTTGAAATGTAACTGTGGGGTTCATCAGTCTGAGTTGGAGGTTGTTTTCTTTTAAGGGGTTGAAATACTTCAAGTTCTCCTTAGGGTTTGTGCTGAAAAGTCTTCTCTGATTCTGATGGATTTTCATTTAGAGGTGATTTCTTTTAACAGCTTCTAATATCCTGTTCTTGTGTTGTATTTCTGGAGTTTTGACTATTATATGCCTGGGAGTGTTTTTTCTGATCATGGCTATTTGGAGTTCTATATGCCTCACTCAAGCATATGTCAACCCCTTTTTCCACATAGTACTTGGAAAGTTCTGCCATTCTTTCTGTGAATAAGTTCTGTATATCCTTTGTGGTATCTTCTGATCTTTCATTGATTCCAATTTATCTTATTTATTCTTTTTTGCATTGTCAAGCAGCTGTTGGATTGATTTTTTATTGTTCCTTGCTATTTTTAAGAAGTCTTTCATTTGATAATCATCAACTAAAATCCTGTCTTCTACATCTGATATTCTATCCTTATATTGGTTGATTCTGTTGCATATGCTTTCAATAGAATTTATAATCTCCTGGATATCTGCTTGCATCTATTTATGGTTTCCAGTTCTTCCATTTATTAGGTTGTCATGGTTTTCCTGTCTTTCCTTAGCTCCTCTACTTTTTACCTGTATCTTAGATTCACTAACTAAGAGAGAATAGTTAGATTCACTATTTCCTTCCTTATGGCCATCATTGCTTTAATTACTTCTGTTCCAGTTTTTTCAAGAGATTTATTCATCTGTTTTGTTACTTCTGCTATTGCCATGTCAGAAAGTTCAGCTGGCTAGCTTTTGGTTTCTTCTAACTCAACACTTCCTGGATTTATCTTGGGCAAGCTGAGCATGTCGAATTGTATCTTTCTTTGGTGTTCTTTATTTTATTTGTTTTATTTTCTGCATGAGGCTTGTAAATTGCTTATAGTAGGTAGCTTTATGACTAGGATCAAGATCTCTTAAGGAAATGACTACTTTTCATATATTTCTTTTAAGCATAGCTAAATTTTGGCCTTTGAATCTGTCCCAGGATCCTGCCTCTTTTTTATTTCTTTGTCCCATCACCCAGTTCTTTGGTACTAGGCTATACCATAGTTTATGACCTCCAGACAATCTAGGTATTGGTATACAAGGAAGATCAATTGATCATAACAACTATGTCATTTTGATTAAAATATTATAATCAGTAATAATAACAGCACCAAATACAGACTAGAAGGTGACAAATTGTGATAATTAATAATTTGCAACCTTTAACCCTAGGTATAAGATTTATAGTTGTGTAACAAGATCAAAGACAAATAAAAAAAATTATGTACAGTAAATACCACTCAATAGAGCACTTTTACCCTAAAGGGAGAAAATTTAAAAGGGAGAAAAGGAAAAAAATAGAGAAATTAATGGAGTAAAAGAGACTATACTAAAGCCTCAAGAAACTGGTGAAGAACACAGAAGAGAAGGAAAGAAGGAGAACATGGAAACAAGAACAGAGGGGAGAAAACTAAAAATGTTCAAACTCACAAAAGCAAAAAGAATGAGCTAAATTTTCTAATAGACCAAAAGCAAAGAGAGAGAAAAACAGAACTTTCCCTGTGATCTGATGCCTGTGGCTATCTTTTAGGGTTTACAGTTTTGTGGCAGTGTCCAAGTCAAGGTATGATTCTTCTAGATAAACGCAGTAAGCTGGCAACAGGAATATGGTGGGTTGCTTGTTCCAGGATTTTCAAACCCACAGAAATTCAGAGTGAACCTGGCCTCCATTTATGGGAGTGAGGCCTGGGTAACTTAGCTTGAAGCACTCTGGGTGTCTTTTGCTGGGCTGACCGTGGCTCCCTGATCATCGACTCTCCTGCTGTTGTCCCTCACCCAGTCTCTGTGGTTGTTTAACGCTGGAAACCCTGAAATGAAGCCAACCTGTGGCTGCTCTGAGTTCCAGGTTCAGTTCGACCCTCCCTAAAATGGTGCCTGGCCATGTACTCTCTCCAGGGGATATGGCAAGTTGTTGGCCTGGAGTTACCACGTGTTACAGTACACAGCATCCACTGCTCCCCTCCACTGGTGTACCTCTCCCTGAAGTCCTCTGGGGTTGCCTATTTTCACTGCGTCTCTATAGATTTGGTTATCCTTTCTCTTGCTACAGGCCAGGAGCCAGGGAGAAAGTACAGATTACCCCTTCATTTTTCTGTGTGGTCGTCTGCCTCTTCAGTGCCTCTGTAGGCTCCAGTTTCCCCTTCAGATCCTTCCTGGGTCCCAGGGATCCACCTCTCTCCTTCTTCTGTTTCCCAAATTATCACTTTTCAGTTTCTGGGTTCCAAATTTTGGAGAGGCTGATTTATTGCTGCTTACCTCTCCTCCATCTTCCCAGAAGTCCCTCTGATGGACTTTATGAAACAATTTAGGTAACTTTCCAAGCCTTAGTTTCATTTTGAGAATATGTGTGAGACAATATCCATTACACAGGGTTGTAAATAGAAAGTATTTGACAGATTAATTATACTCTGTGAATATAGTCTTCTTGTCATTAATATTAGTAGTACTGCTCTGATTACTGTTATTAGATACCTTAAGTTTTTGATCCATTGTTTTTAATAATTTATCTTTTAAAAAGTTCTGACTACATACAAAGACTCAGTAAAAAATGTTCATTGAGCCTTACAACTTATGCTTACCTACAGAATATTTAGAATGGGATAATACTTTAATAATAGGCAATTTCTAAGTTCTTTCTGAGTGGAATGATTGGGAGATTTTATTTATACTCTCTCTAGGCTTTTTCTCCATTACATTTCTACTATCATGATGTATTATTAAAATAAAAAGATAAAATAAAGCATGTAAGTCTAGAGTCCATTCTTCATACCCAGGGATGGTTGTCATGAGTTGGCCATGGCTGATGAAGCAGAGAAGATGCCACCATCTGGTAGGACTACAGATAGATAATCCTAAATTATTTCTTTGCATCCTGAAGCATTTTATTCTAAGTGTCACGTGACTGGTACAAGTGTCATATGACTGGCACAGGAGATAAAGAGAATCTTTTTTCTAGATAGGTTGAGAAACAAGATGAACTTTTATGCCAAGAAAAAGAAGTGCATTTTTTAGAGCTTCAGGCCTGATCTGAGGTCTGTAAGGAGTCTAAATTATGCAGCTTGAGAAGAGCAGCAAACTGGTACCAAGAATCAACTTTTACCTTTGGCTAAAGAAAATTCTTGAAAGTTATATTTTCTGAGAGGAAACTGAGTGTGGAGAACACAAAAAGTTGCACAAATAGTCCTGTAAAACTGGAAAAGTGGTATCTTATCTGCTATCAGTTCACTCAATAAGCTGTCCCAATGTGCACTGGGAGATTTCCTTTGTTAAAAAATTCAAAACTCAGAATCTCTTGCTCCAACATTATTTTACAATCACTTTCTAAAAGGCTGGTGCATTTGCCCTTGGTTATTGGTTCTTTGTAGGTTGACATCACAAAACTGGAGAAGATGAATGACAGTAAGTGTGCTGAAATCATAACAATGCTGTGCGATAGTGTCTGGCCTGAGTCTCTCGGGTCCCAGCTCAGAAGACTTTTACCTGATATGTTTTGGACATCCACATGTTTGGGATACATTTGAGAGCTGGAGGTTGAGTAAGTCAGTGTCTGGGCAATGGTTGGTAATGACAAGAAAACACACAACTCTGGATATTAATCTGCTGCTATGAGAAGTTTCTCAAAAGGAAAGGCTATTTACCTAATCTTAAGACATGTGAGAGGCTGAAGGACCATGACTTAGGCCTGGAGGTAAGGCAGTGTGTAGCATCTTGCTGTTTAGGAAGAAACTGAGACGAGAGTGGCATTTTCAAGATGCAATGGAGAATGAGAGTGAGAGAAACTAAGTATGAGAGTGAGAGAGAAAGAGAAAGCAAGGCTCTTGACTTGTGTAACAGCTTTAATTAAAGAATGCAGAGCTGATCAGTCTCCCTAGTATAAGTAACTGAAGGAGTAAAAAAGATCCAAAAGGTACAATAGATATTGGGAAAGGGAAAGAAACTCCTCAAAAGGAAAGAACTGGGATGAGTGAAAGGAGAAAAGAAGGAAGGGGAGGAAAAAGGTATATATATACAAGGTAGCTAAGATAATTGTACTACTAATTTCTATGAGTTCATTGAAAGGAAAAGTTAGTGCTTATACTGTTTAATCAATTTTGCATGCCTGTATCTGGTAATCTGAGCAACTACTTTGAAGATAACAACATGCAATATAATAACTTTTATTAATTTCCTAGCATCTTATTTTGAAAGTCTGTATCACTCTTACTGTTTTTAAAATTCTCTTTAAAAAAAGAACACGGAGCTGATACTGAAAACTTAGAAAATGAGTGTTTCAAATATACGAAAAGAAGGGAAGAAAAGACTCATATAAATACATGTAAAAATGAAAAAGGTGAAATAATCACGGATGTCACTAAAATCCAGAACATCAGTAGTAACTACTGGGAAATATTGTACTCCAATAAATTATAGAATTTTAGATACATACATACAAACTACCAAAACTAAGCCAAGAAGACATAAAATCTCTGAACAATCCAATATCAGACAGTGAAATTCAGGCAGTAATTAAAAGACCTATACCAACTAAGAAAAGTTCAGGACCAGATGGATTCACTGCTGAATTCTATGAGAGCTTCAAAGAGGAAACAATGCCTATATTCCTCAAACTCATTGATGAAATTGAAAAGGAAAGAGTACTTCCAAACTCATCCTTTGAATCCAGAATTATCCTGAATTCAAAATCAGACAAGGACCCCCCTAAAAAAGAAAACTACAGGTTTAGTCTCTTTAATGAACATAGACCCCAAAATTCTCAAAAAAAAAAGGATACTGGCAAACAATGCAACAAATCATTAAAAAGATTACACATCTTGACCAAATAGGCTTCATCTCAGGGGTACAAGGATAGTTCAACATGTACAAGTCAATATTGTAATACATCATAAACTGAAGCAAGGACATGATAATCTCAATAGATGCAGAAAGTTTTTGACAAGATCTAACATCCATTCATGATTTAAAAACCCTTCATAAAACAAGTATAGAAAGACTCTTAATACAATAAAACTCATTTATCACAAACCATCTGTGACCATTATATTAAGTGGGAAGAAAAACTGAATGTTTTCCCTTTCAAATCCAGAGTAAGACAAGGTATACACTATCACCAATTCTAAGTAGAGTACTTGAAACATTAGCCAGAGCAATGAGGCAAGAGGAAAAAATAAAAGGAAAACATACAGGAAAGGAAAGTCACTATTTGCAGATAACATAATTCTGTAAATAGAAGATCCCAAAATTCCACCAAAAGACTCCTATAATTAATAACCAAATTCAACAGTGTAATAGGATACATATAAATACACAAAAATAGTATTCCTGTAAACTGATAATAAACCTACCAAGAAAGAAATTAGGAAAACAATATCATTTACGAGAGCATCAAGAAAAATTAAATACTTAGGAATTAACCTAACCAAGGGAATAAAAGACTTCTGCAGTGATGACTACAGTACTATTCTTGGTGTGTTGTTGTTGCTGTTGTTGTTTTTGAGACAGGGTCTCACTATGCGGTTTTGCTTGGCCTTGAGCTTGCTTTGTGGCCCAGGCTGGACTTGAACTTGCAGCAATCCTCCTGCCTTAGCCTCCCAAGTGCTGGAATTACAGGTGTGTGCCACCACACCTGGCATATACGGTAGTATTCTGAAAAAGAGACCAAAGAGGACATCAGAAAATGGAAAGACAGCCCCTGTTCCTGGATAGGAAGAATCAATATTGTCAAAATGGCCATAATTCCAATATTGATGTGTAGATTTAATGCAATCCCAATCAAAATACCAGCAGCATTCCTCATAGAACTACAGCAGACAATCTTAATATACATACTGAACCAAAGAAACCAAGAATAGCAAAAGCAATCCTAGGCAACAAGAGCAAAGCAGGGGGCATTACACTCCCAGATATTAAGTTATATTGCAAAGCTACAGTGATAGATAAAGACACACACACACACACACACACACACACACACACACACACACAAAACCAGCAAGGTACTGGCACAAAACCAGACTTGTGGATCAATGGAACAGAGCAGAGGATGTAGAAACAAGCCCAGACACATTCAAACATCTGATCTTTCACAAAGGGGCCAGAGATATATGTAGGAAGGACGATAGTTTCTAACAAATGGTGCTGGAAAAACTGGCTTTACACATGCAGAAGATGCAAGCTAGACCCATATCTCTCACTAAAGTCAAATGGATTAAGAACACAAAATAACTATAACTCTTGATATCATAGGTAGGCATAGGCAAATATTTTCTCAATAGAACCCCAATGACACAAGAAATAACATGAAGAATCAATAAATGGGATTATTTTGAATTAAAATCTTCTGAACAGCAAAGGAAACAACTAACAGAGTAGAAAAACAACCTTAAGAATGGGAAAAAATTGCCAGCTACCCCTCAGACAGAGAACTAATACCTAGAATATATAAAGATTCCCCCCAAAGTTAGACCCCTGAAATAAAAGCCCAACCGAAAAATGGCCAAATAAAAATAATGGACACTTCTCAGGAGAAGTACAACTGACCAATAAATACATGAAAAAAAGTTCAGTATCTCTGGCCATTAGAGAAATGCAAATTAAAACAACACTGAGATATCATCTCACTCCAAAAAGAATGACTATCATCAAGAAATCAAATGACAACATATGCTGGTAAAGCTATGGGAAAAATGAACACTTCTACATTATTGGTCATAATCCAAACTAGCACAACCATAACTAGTTTGGACATCAGTATGGAGATTCCGCAAAATACTAAAATCTTTTCCGAAGAGTTAAAGGCATCATCTTACAGTGGTACATGTTTACTCATACTTATTGCAGTAAATTCATAATAGCTAGATCTTGGAAGCAGCCAAAATGTCCATCAACAGATAAGTGGATGTAGAAAATATGGTATTTATTTAAAAAAGGAGCACTGCTCTGCTATAAGGAAGGACAAACTTGTGTCATTTGTAGGAAAACGGATGCACCTTGAAAACGGATGCATTTAACACCACAATGTTAAATGAAATAAACTA
The DNA here is from genome assembly GCA_004027595.1 of Dinomys branickii. Taxonomy (NCBI): domain Eukaryota; kingdom Metazoa; phylum Chordata; class Mammalia; order Rodentia; family Dinomyidae; genus Dinomys; species Dinomys branickii. The sequence continues at coordinate 10,693 of PVLD010017872.1, read as the reverse complement.
GACAGCAAGCTTAAATATCACATTATTTCTCTTATATGAGAAACCCAATGTCTAAATAAATTAGGGAGCAAAATAAATAATAGATCAAAGGAAACAGGGAGATAGATCTTTTGTGCCAATGGGAAGAGGACTGAGAGATGGCGGAGGTAGGGGAGAGGGGACGGGCGAAGAGGATATAAAAAGAATTAAGACGTGTTATGTGCTCGTACCGACTCCCCACAATAAATGTTATCATTACGCACCTCAGACATACACTAATAAAAATTTTAAAAAAGAAAATGAGATTTTATTTTTACTTGCAATCTCTAGAAAGTTATTTCCTATGAGAACAAATCTCGGCTACGCATAGATGCAGCGTCTGCTCCCTCCTCCTCCGTCTTTTTCCCGTCCTTTTCCTCTTTTCTCTTTGACAGCACTGCTATTATATCCGAGACGGATATCCTAGCACTCAAAGTCCAGCACCCTGCGTCACAACAAAATTGGTTTCCTCAAAATGAGTGGGAAGAGAACTTGTAAACTTCCTGGACACAATCTTTGAACAGAGTGGTGGGACGTAACTGGTTAACTGCCAAAGACCACAGCTTCTTCATTACCAAGTGGGGAACAGATGGTACTATCTTAATGCCCTGCAAATGAAATGACTGATCAGCAGCCAAGAACACATAAACTCTCCTGCGGAATATTTTGAAATGGAAGTAGAGACTAGCTGTTCATCGAGAAGATAAAGAGATATTTAAGTCTTAAAAGAGAGGAATCTAGGGGTGATTAGGGGCTCAAGTTCTCTCTAGGACCTCCCAACTAACAAAAGCCTTTGTTCAAAATAAGCTGGAAGATATTTCTACCACTGGTGATCTGTTTACCCTTTAATGCCTCCTTCTCCATTGACATTTAAACCTCTGAACACAGAATGTTATTTTTGCTAATTAACGAAAAGAAGTGGGTGGTTAGGTAGGAAATGTACTTAGGTGCTTCACTGGAGAAGATCAAGTCAGGGTGTTGCCTGAGGAGTGTTACAGGGACATTTAAATTCTCTTTTAGACTCGTAAATCTAGAGTTTGTTATTTCCTTTGAACCATTGTAATGAATCTTTATAATGTAACTAAAGAATTGCAATTAAGAAATGTTAAAATATAGCCTGGTCTGAGTTTGTGGAAACTGCTTTTGGACCACATACTGTTAGTAATTAGAAGTAGTTACTAAACAGCTACTGTGAGACAGGAAGGGTTGTGTATACATCATAATAAACAGCTCATGGTAAGCCTGGATTAGTTTGCTTGTCCAGAAATTGGGGATAATTTAGTAAATGATGAGATGGTAAAAAAAAATGAGATAGTAGTCAACATAAAAAGAAATTTTAACTTTTTGAGAATGTTATTGAAAACTGATGGGATCGTAAAAGGTGAATAAAAAAGTCTATCTTGTTGGAATTTAGAGTATCTTGCAAATCTTTAAGTGTTTGATCCTGAAGCTTGAGGTTCAGAATGCTCATGCCAAGAACCTACCTCCAGGGCAATGAAGTTTTAGGCCTCCGAGGAAGGAGCACAGTGTCTGTTCTTTTTAGTTGTTGCCTTTTCACATGAAGTCTGACAGCCTCAGGGCATGCCATTATTCCTACTAGAGAACCTAGATTATTTGCACTGCTAAATTTTGCTGACGTTTTCTTGGTGAGGCTTATGTGGCTACTTCTTAGGAAAGAAGACAGATAGGAAGGTAGGTTCAACTATACAAACAGTGAATCCAGAGAAGGTCAAATTCTGCCACTGAGATAAATCTCACCGGGTCAGAAATATTAATTAGGCAGTAGTGACACCACCTGGTCTTTTGGGGAATCTTCTCTCATGCCCACTCATTGGAAAAATAAACAATGTTTTGTTTTGGTTGCTTTGTATGGTCTTTGTTTTTTGAGACAGGGCGTCCCTACATAATTTAGGCTGGTCTCAAACTCACAGCGATCCTCCTGCCTCAGCCTCCAGAGTGTGGGGATTACAGGTGTGCACCACCATGCCCAGCTAGGCAGATTTTGGTTTACTGCTTAAACTGTTATGAACAGTAAACTCTAGGTGAGAGGTAAAAGGCCCTGATCTTGAGGGAGAATAACAACTGGAAGAATATTAGAACTGTACAAATGCCTTCTCTACTCCACACTGGCCACTTCTCACTCCACAAAGATTTTGATTCAGGGGATTAAGAGAGAGGACAGAGTGCAACTATCTGGGTTTTTCTGTGAATTCTGATGACCACTCAGATTTGGAGAGAGATCCAAAAGAATAATCTGTTCTATCACATACTTGATGAGATCAAGAAATCAGGGGAGCAAAGAATGATTGAAATTTAAAGTAATCAAGATCAAGGTTGGTGAATAAATCCGAGGAGATTTTAGAAGGGAGAGATTCTTGTAGGTCTGTGTGAAAAAGCAAAGAGGTTTAAAAAGAAAAGCAACAATGTAACATAAACAGAGAGTTATTCCATGGTTGGGGGTTATTCCCCACAGGTGTTAGTCAGCTTTCAGTTACTGGGACAAAATACCTCAGGTAATCAATTTATGAGAAAAAAGTTGTATTTGGGCTCACACTTTTAGAGGTTCTAGTCCACAGTTGCTTGGTCCTGTTGCTTTGGGCCTGTGGCAGCACAGGACATGGTGGCAGAAGCATGTGTCAGAGGCTTTTCACTTCATGGTGACTAGGAAGCTAAAATCAGGAGAGAAATAGTCCAGTTCCCAATATCCTCTTAAAGGCCGTGCCGCATCCCTTCCACTGGACCTCACTTACTAAAGGTTCTACTGCCTCCCAGTAATACTACAGCCTTGTGACCAAGCCTTTAACATATGGACCTTCGGGGAATGTTTAAGGTGAAAACTATAGAATTATGCTGTTCAATAATGACCTAATTCTCCAATTTAATTTCTCCTTCTGTTCTAGCTTCTTCTGGAAGAGATCAAATATTCTTCAACCCTGGTTTAGCCATCACTATAAAAACTATGTAAGATAATCCATTTATAAAGAGAAAGTTTTAGTGATTTTGGTTCCTGATTGGTTGACACCGTTGCTTGTAGGGCTTGGCAAGGCAGTGTCAGAGCAAGAGCATGTGAAGCATGCACCACTCATCTCATGGGCAGCAAGGAAAGCAAAGGAAGAAGAGACTAGAGTACACCAGCAGTCTTCAAGCGCAAGCCCCCAATAACCTGTAAGCCTCCTGCTAGGCCCCACCTCATAAAGATTCTACCCGCTTCCAGTGTCACTATTTTGACATTGATCCTTTATCGCATAGGCTTTTAGGGGATACAGTCTTTACACTTTTCAAAGCACTTTGTCATGTCCTATTCTACAATTCTTGCAGAGCACTTTTTAAAATATTTTCACACCAAGCACATTTTTTCATCAACAAACTTCCCATGAATATTGTATAACATCCTCTTAGAACTAGAAGGACGCTTGCAGTCTTGCTGTTTTATCTACTTGGTTCTTACTCTCCTTTTTGATGGACAAGTTTCCTCTCTCGTAGTATCTTTCCTGATATTGCCCATCTTTTCAGACCTCAGTACTTCTACCATCTCAGAGGTTGTTTAACCTTTGGGCATTTCAATCTGTCCTCTCATCGTCTCCTTCCAATTTTATGTGGCCTCATCGCATCAAAGGTTTGTCCATGTTTCTCTGTTGGTTTCAACAGTTGGTCCTTGCAGATCATCCTTATAGATTTTTAGGAGCATTAAACACTTGTGAGTCCTTCCTTTGTCAGTTACTGCTGAGACAGTCTTGTCTCTTCTGCTCCAGAACTTCCTATTGAATTAAGTCCATATTTTTCTTTCTATCAGTTTCTCTTTGCCTCAATTCATTTAAAAAATTGTCCGGTCCCCAACACTTAACTATATGCTTATACTTTATTATAGTGACCAATATTTCTCAAAGTGTCTTCAATAGACCAGTTGCTTCTGAAACACCCAAATAGTTTGTTAAATATGCAGATTTGGGGGCCAATTCTATCCCAGCTGACTCAGAATCTCTGAATTGTGCCCAGAAATCTGCACGTTTAATAAGCTTATCAGGTTTTGATTATGCATAAGTGTGAGATGCACAGATAAAGGCCTTTGTCTTCAGTTCTGACATTTTTATTCTTACCTCCTTTGGTGCTTTTGAAAATATTTTTGTCATTAACAGAACACTCTTTTGTCACCAGACTTCCTAGATGGACAATAATGTCTTAAAGTTTTCCCCTCATTACTGAAATCATTTTGCTTTGAACCAATTATTATCTTTTGTGTGCGTGACAGAGGTTTTTTATTACATACAGCAAAAATCTTCAGACAGCAGCAGAAAGGCATTAACAGCAGAAGGAGTTAAATTAATTGTCTAATTAGCATACATCAAGAAGTCAAAATTTATTCCATTTAAAACTACTTATGGGAGAATCAATAATCAACCAATTATATCTTTTTTTTTTCCTAGTAGCATACAGCCAAGATGCCTTCTAGGCTTGAAACTTTGTCCCAAAATATTCTCGTGGAGTACAGCAGATACTGATATGCTGCAGATGGTAAAAAAAGAAGCTCTTTTAAAAGGGGTATGGGGGTCTTGTGGAGGTCACACAAGTGATCAATTCAAGAGCTGAGCCAGGAACCTAGTTCTGAGATAGGAACCCTTTGAGTCGTTCTACTTCCAGTTCAGAGCTCCTGGTTTTTTTCCTCTTTAGTTAAGTAACTCAAACACGCCCAGTCCCGCTCTCTGCAGTGTAACATGTAGATTGAATGTCGGCCTCTCTTTTCACTCACCTTTGGCAAAAGTAATGTGACATCCTTTCTCCAGGAGCAAAAAGATACTTAGAAATGCCTCTGTGTCATCAGAGTCCTGATAACTAATGTATTTTTCTCCCTGAGTGGTGCTGATTGCAAATGGGGTGAGATGGTGTACACTGAAGTGAGCCAAACAGCCGCGATCATTTCAAGGTCCCCTGAAACAGCAGAAGGAAGTCAGCTGCCACAATCCAGTGGAAATGAAGCTGCTCCGGATTTAGCTCTCAGACCCTGGAATCTCATCAGCTTGAAACAGCCTATAAGTGTTTATACATTCATTCTCCCATCTTTGGATAATTTGTACTAAAAGAGGGGGCTGTTGTTGCCAATCCTGAAAAGTGACTAGAAATTCTAAGGTCATTTAGACTGAGCTTTACGACACCTCCTTATGGCTCGGGTCTCTCTCTCTCTCTCTCTCTCTCTCTCTCTCTCTCTCTCTCTCTCTCTGCCAGGGAGGTACTGGGGATCAAATCCAGGGAGTCACCAACACTGGATAGATGCCTTCATGCCTTCATCACTGGACTACACCCCCAGCCATTTTCTTTTATTTCATCATCAGGTCTAGTTAAGGAAATGACCTGGCTTGCTCATTCTGCCTCTTCCTGATTTAATACTTCTCTGCATAGATTGTACTAAGCATAGGGGTCGATCTTCCACTGAGCAGCTAAAATTCAGAATGCCTGATGAATTGTTAATTTCAAACAACAAATAGAAGTTAATATGAGCCTGTCCTGAGTATCTCAGATGTCAAATAATTGCATACCAAAAAAGTATTTTCATCATTTATCTGAAATTAAATTTCACTGGCATTGTGTAGTTTTATTTTCTAAACTTGGCAACCCATACTGAAAATTCAATGACATAATCTGTGTATGGTTTCTGGCGGGTAGTAAATGTTCATTAAAGTTATTTTCATAATTGAGTTTCTACAGACTCTAGCAAATAGTAATAAATAGCACTTGGATATGATTGTACTATTTCCAGAGAACTTCCGTATTCTCAATCATTCTGATCCTCTTAATAATTCTAAGCTGTCTCCTTACCAGATGAAAAAATCAACTTTTATAAACATAAGTTATACTGGCTGTGAGGTAAATTGTAGTATTATTTATGATATTTTACCATATAGGCATGTATGTTTAAATACAGGTGCAATATTAATTGATACTATAAATATTATTAAATGAACATCTAAGAGAATACATTTTTAACAATTATGTTATCAACTCCTTAGATCCCATGACTGCTTTATTTTTTATGACCCAACCTACCATACAACTCAGTAAATATTTCCTAAACAATTGCAATTTTCAAGTTATTGCTAGATCTAGCACTAAAGATAACAACAATATTAATACTGTTTTGTGTAACAGGTATGTGCTAGATAGCTCACATTTACTAATATCATCCAACTACTTATGACATGGAGAGCAGTAACCCATTTTATGGATAAGGGTCCCGAGGCATAAAGAGATGAAACAATTTCCTGTCCAAATATTTGGTTGGTAAGTGGTGAAGCTGGTTGGCAATTTCAGGAGATCTCTGGTTCACAACCTACTTTCTCTCTCTGTCTCTCAGTCTCTCTCTGTCTGTCTCTGTCTCTGTCTCTGTAATTGAACCCAGGGCATTTGCACTGAGCTATATATACCTCAGGGGTTCTTATTTCCTATTTTGAGAGAGTCTTACTGAGCTGACAAATTGTTTGGGCAGGATATGAGTTTGAGTGCTCCTGCCTCAAACTCCTAGAGTACTGAGATTACAGCTGTGTCCCATCATGCCCATCAGAGTCTGTGTTCTTTATCATGGCACCGTGTGGCTGCTGTCAGTGGAGTCAGTTGGCTCTGTGAACATGCACGTTTGGAGGCACGTTGATGCTCACTGCCTGTAATGGCTTGTGCCTAGGTGTCCTCCAAGCCTTATGCAGTCATGGGACACTTTTCCAAGGTCGCTGAATCTAGAGTGTGTGATGCTGGGGTTAATGGTGTGAGCGCTACTCCCACCCTAGGGTGGGTAGCCTGTGTACATTATAAGAGAAGAAAGAGTCTTATTATTTTCCGTTGTTGTTTTTGTTCTCTTGTGGGGGCCATGAGCTGTTTCTCCTCTGTGGTACCCTCTGCCAAGCCAGCCAACCATTTATGGCCTGAAGCCTCTACAGACCGTGAGCTAATAAACCTTCCCTCCCTTGACTTTGGGTGTCAGGGCATTTTGTCTCAGCAATCAGAAAAGTCATGAAGACACTGCCAGAATTCTCTTCTAGCAGGAACACCTGAGTGTTTTAGGCAGCTTCTCCAGCAAGCAGTATTCTCATTTCAACTTTTCCCCTCGTGTTTGATAGGTGAGAAACAACATCTAATAGTTTTACAGTTGCATCTTCTTGGTTATAAAAGTTGAGTTTTTCTCTTCATATGGTTTAAAAATTCCACTTCTTTATAAGGTGCATACTGACATAGTACCCTGTGGTGTATTAGGATTAAGCAAACTAATAGTTTTCACTTGTGGTAAACAACTTGTAAAAATCACGTTTGCTTGCCTTCCAGTTTTGTATGAGAATCTTTGGATTATGAAGTTTAGATATAGAGACAAATATGTCTGTGAGTGTGTGTGTGTGTGTGTGTGTGCGCGTGTGCGCACGCGTGTGTGCACGTGTGTGTGTTCTTCCCTGCTGTCATGTTTGGAAGATGCAATGCAGGACAATGCAGGTTGCATTTGTCATTTTTATTTCTTTTCTGAGACAGAATCTTGCTATGCAGGTCAGGCTGGCCTTGACCTCACTATGTAGCCCGGTTTGCCTCATGGTGACCCTTCTGCCTCAGCCTCCCAACTATTGGGGTTACAGGTGGACAACCCCATGCCTGGCTGTTCTATGTTTTAAACTGAGTGTCATTCTCCATTGCTCTTTCAAAGGCTCCAATAGGAAAACAAACTTCAACACCTGATAACTCCCTGTATCCTCCGAATGCTTGACACTTGAAAAAAAGATTTTCTTTCTCAGCCTTTCCTATGGGACTCATTCTTTCCTAACATCATCCCTCAAGAGGAACCCTTTGTTCCTCCTTCAGAAAAGACTTCTCAGCCACTAGAATCACTGCTGAGAATATTTAAGCAGCACACTCAAAACTTTTTTAAAATCTGGATTGTTAACCCAGCTGCTTTAAACAATAGTAATAAGGCTCTATATTTTGTCTGGTGTTTTTGCAGATTTCAGCCAGATGGGGCCTCAGTATCACAGCCAGGCACTCCTCACAGATGAGCAACCAGCGACTGAGAAGTCCACCTAGCTGGCCCTGAAACCTGCTGGTTCCAACACCAGCCCTCGTGATCCTCTCACTATTCGCCAGCTTCTTATGAATGGCTCACTCTTGCAACAGGAAAGTCAAGTACTCACACAATTGTTTTTCTTGTCAAGTATGGGTGTTTTTGAAGTTTCTGAAATGTTCTATACAAATCAGATTGTTATCAGTTGAGGACAGAAAATTCTCTGAGCATTTGCTTAATATGCACACATTTTTAAAAAGTCAATAAACAATATGTGCGCATTCTGTTACTGCGGAAACCAGCATTTCCTTACAGGAGGGCCTGCAGTGGCTCCCAGTTGGTACTTCTCATACCTCACACACTAGAAAGCCATGTGTCTTCTGAATATCTTTCTTGTCAGCCACAAGATGGTACCATTGCACAGCCTAGGGAGGAGATTGTTCAACAGAGACTGCAGCAGAAGATTAATCTTAGGATAAATGTAGCACAGAATGGAACAAACCTTGTCCTTACATTCTAAGATACAAACATGGCTTTCATTCTTCATTAACAGAATAATGGAAATTTGCATATGTGGTAATTTGATCTACTGTCTTTTTCTCCACACCCACACTCACACCCTAAAAAAGTAAAGGTTTCTCTTTGTTTCACAAGAGCATCACATCCTTCTTCACTTACAGGAAAGAAGAAATTTGTCGCTCTAATGGAGCTGGTTAGACTTGATTGAAACTCACCTTTTGAAGCCTGCAAACATTCCCTGCCTTTTAGAAAGGGCTATGTACAGGGGCTGAGCTCTCTAGAAAAGATTTGAAATTCATTTTCTGCAACATGGTACATGGACCAAGAGCAGTGTGCTATGTCAGGAGAAGACAGGACATGGATTTAAGATTCAACAGAGTGTGTGGTTAGAGCATCGTTTGTAATAGGGAAAAGTTAGGAACCACACAAATGCCCAACAGTAAGGGTTCCGGCGCAGATCTAAAATGACTTCCAGAGCCGCGGAAACTGATAGGAGTATGGGAAGGACAACTCGCTTGCTGTTAGGTGGGGAGCCCTGGCCTGGAAGGGTACACCTGCCTCCTCCCTTCCTCCGCTTCCCTCACTCCCTCCCACCTCCGGGCCCCTCTGCCCAGCCAGGCTGCCTCGGAGTCGGCTGACTACGACCTGAACTGTGGGCCAAAATAAAGCTCTCCTTCCTTAAACTGTGGATGCTGAGATTGGGTTGCAGTCCCGAAGAAAATGACGAACACAGCAGGGGCTGGGGTAGAACCCAGGATGGAGGCATGTACTGTTGCAGTTAGTAACTAACAAGATGCAGAAGAGTACGTCCGCAAATGGGAAAATGACAAGATGGATCATTAAGTGAACTTCTAAAAGATCACAGAACAGTGGACCCCAGCGTGCATGAGTGCCTGAGCGTGCGTCGGTGGGAAGGATCCTCAGTAAATGTACAGCAGTATTTCTATGTGAAGCTAGTTTACTGTTTTGGAGCAGCATCTATATTTTTGCTTTGTTAATCTGATCACTCACTCATCCAGTAGATGAGCTGGCTCTGCTCCCAAGTTCGCTCTCCCTCCTTACCTTCCTCGTGCTGGGGGAGATGGGATGCCGTGACTGACAGCCTCATCAGGCTCACACAGAAGAGGGATGCGGACAGTCTCCCCAGCATGAGGTGAGAGGCAGACAGCTGCCAAGCTTTGCCGAGCCAGGCCTTGCTGTGTTAAGGGCTTCCACTGAGCCCATGTGAGATGCTTTTTCTAGGAAACTGGCTAATAATTAGCTGGAAGTCTTATCCATATGAACCTCAATGTTAGTTCTTTTAAGGTATGTTATAAGCTACAAGTTGCAGGGTAGCGAGGAAGACAGACCACAGTAAACATTAACCACCAGTCTTCTTTCGTATGTTTTTGCAACTCAACTGAGAGGTGGACAGAGTAGAAAGTGGACATGGAGGGTTAGAGGCCTAAAAGCCATTATTTCAGAGAAGGGGAATTGTTCTAACTCACTTTCTAACTTCTCTTGGAGCAAAAATACCCGGCAGTGACCGCATGCAATTAGAAAGCGATTCCCCGAGCAGTTCCGGTAGGCAGGTCCTTCTCTGTATTTCAGCAACAAAATACTTAAGCAGAGGTATGAATACAACCAGCAAGTCTTACAAGAAAGCACCACTGCTCATGTTCCATGTGCAGTAGGATGTGAAATGTATCCTTCAAAGTGTGCACGCATACAGTGTAAATTATCAAATGTTACAGTTTGAAAAATATTATGTTTTTCTCCCAGGTAAAGAAAAGTCATTAATTTCACTCCCTGTGCTAGGTATCACCTAGGAAAGTGGGCTTCCCTGTAAATTTCACAGGGAGTGAAATTAATTAGAAAGTCATTTTTTTTTTTTTGGGGGGGGGCTTGCTCTATACCTCAGTTGGAAAAGTCTGCCTAGTGCCTATGAGGCAGAGTTTTTTTTTTTTTTTAATTTTAGAAACATAAAAGTACAAAAACCTATTGACAAACAGACACCCATTATCATAGAAAATAGTACAATCACAACTAATCTATAGACAAGGTGATATGGTCTCAACAGTTGTTGTTGCTTTATCCATTGATATCTTCGAATTGTAGATGTATGGACCCATATACAGACATGCAAATTTAGTC
>PVLD010017871.1:0-40591 GCA_004027595.1 Dinomys branickii | reverse complement strand
GATTTACACTCTTTAGACCAGTGTATTCCTTTTTTGCATCTAGGACAGATTCCTGGTGTCTTTGTTTTAGAGTTGTCAATAGAACCTTTGTTACAGTTTTTGGCAAAATGACCAATTTCTCCACAAGTAAAACATTTGCTTCTATTTTGTTGAGATAAAAACTGCCGGACTGTATACCCTTGCAGAGCAGCAGCCACAGGAAGACCTTGCTGATAAACAGTTCCAATGTCAGAACAAAGGTGTATTTTGAATTGCTGGTTGTTCTAAAGCCTCATTTTGAATATTTTCTTGTAAAATAGTTTTGTCTTTTTCAACTACATTAGCAATTGTATCATCAAAATTCCTATGAGATAAAATTTCATCAATTACATTTCAATATGAAAAAGCAGTTACCAGAACTTTTTCCGGCCCAAAAACTGTATAATAAACCTTAAGTGCATCACCATTTTTCATCTCTTTGAACTGATTGTTCCTTCAATAGGAAACCAACGACAAACTTCATTAATATAATCAAAACATTCTATCAATTGTTAATACTTTGCCTTTACTCCTCGTGTCTTGAGAGCTTTTTCTAATTCTTTAACAAAAATTTCATGTTTACTCATTGCTTGTCCCGTAATGCTCTGTTCTTACCGAGGTGCGTCAGACGCAACAAGCTCCTGCATCGGACCGATCCTCTTCTTTCTCTAGTCTCGTCGGAGGTGGGCACGTGACTTCTTGAACAGCAGTCCTCACTGAATCCCCCGTACTCGAGCCCCATGTTGGGCGCCACTTGTCCCAACCCGCAGGTAGTCAACGAAGGCTCTAGGGGGGAGTGGGATGAATGAGACAAGAGACACAGGAAATGGAGACAAGACAGGAGTCTGATCAAGTCTCGTTTATTGAGCAGAAAGCTTGGGTTTATATACAGTGCAGGAGTGGGGATTGACATCAGCAGGTAACTAGGCAACGGAGGGAGGTCCAGATATCACGTGAGGGTGGTCAGAGCATCAGACGATATTACGTAATTAACAGGAAGTTGACCATATATAGAAGTCACAGGAAATTAACCATACATGGAAACTACAGGAAACTGACCATATATGGAAACTGGAACTTAACTTTCAAGATGGCTGGTAATTTACAAAATGGATGCCGACCGCAGGTCTCTCAGCGGTCTCCCACACAAAGACCCATTCAGTGACACATTGTGGCTGCAGTTTCCTCCAGGCTGTTTGAAGTCCAGTATGTGACATCTTCCCAAGCTTTGTCAATCAGGTGGATGCAGGCGAGGACATTGCAACGTTTCTTCCAGAGCTCTTTCAGAGTCAAGGACATCTCTTCTGTGACATTAAAACACCTGGCGAAGAGCGCCTTTGTGCGCAGCTTCAAGGGGCAGATCACTTGCTGGCCCCTCAGCTGCAGAAGAAGCATTGTGTTGTGGGGAGGAGCTTGACCTTCCTGAAGCCACACTCAGGGTCCAGATCATCCACCGAGGCTGGAGGAGGTGCCGGGGCATGGTCGGCTAGAAGAAGGCACCTTTCAGGAAGTTGGTTGTGAGAAGATGAGTTCTTCATGCAGGGTGCAAACAATCTCACAGCTATTCCACAAACAATTGCCTTGTGACCCAAGCTTTCACACTGATGAACACATTTTATGAAACAGCAGTTTGTAGACTGTGAAAAGAGTCCTAACCTTACACTTGGGTAGAAAAAGGGAAGTGATGGCAGTTATAGTCTTGTATCTGATCCCTTGCGTGTTCAATTAATCCTTTACATTTTACACACACTATCTTGTGCTCTGTTGCTCATAAGGCCCTTAAGAAGCAGACCAGACTGAAGGGCCCACCTGACATCCGGAGTATAAATAAAGAAGTTTGTTGATAATGGAAAACCCAGGGTGAGAATGCAAATGACTTTTTTTTTTTTTTATGGTACTGAGGCTTGAACCCAGAGTCACTGCACCACTGAGCTACGTCCCCAGACCTTTTATTTTAAGGCAAAATCTCACTAAGTTACCCACAAAGGACTCAAACTGGTGATCATCCTGCCTCAGCCTCCCTCAGAACCAGATGTTTTTTGGTTTTACTTTCTTAAACTCTTCTCCATTTCTCTTGCTAGGAAATGACATTGTCTTGTTATAATTTCTCATTATTTCCCATGGGAACCAGGCCCACTAATTTCAGAGGCTGTCCAGGGAAAGGCAAATGCAATATGTATATTATTCACTGCAGAGAGCTTTCCTCTGTCTGAAAATAACACTGGCCCTAGCAAGGAATTTACCTGTATGCTAATGGATCAGTCAAGCAATCAGATGTCTAAATTTATTTTAAAGGTAAGGAAATGCAAGTCATATATTAATATCTGTTACTCAGATTCTTACAGGTTAGCAAAACCTTTAAGGATTCAGAGATCAGGAGAGGGGTTTTGGCAGGAGCGAAAATCACTGACTTAAGCATATTTGTTTATAAATCCAAGAATTTTCCTGAGTTTCTACAGACTCAATGGGTAATCTGGCTGTAATATGCAGTCTCTATTCTCATAAGTGCTTCTAATCAAGAAATGATACATTCAATGTTTCTGTTTGGGTTAAACTACGATATAAGAATTTCCATTCAAGTATCAAATCATGTATCAGATGGGTATTACATCCAGGAGAGGGGAAAAGAGTGAGTTCTAGAAAGGCCGCCTCTGTAAAGGGGCAGACTTGGCTACACTTTGAAGAATGAGGTGCATTTAAACAGGTACAGCAGCAGTAGGGAGGGAGATGAAGAACCTGAAGAACCTGGTTTCAAGCTGTTAGAGAGGAGCTGTACCTGAATTAAAGCTGAGCGTGCATTATCTCAGATACTTCTGACTCTGGGAGATGAAGAGAAGAGTTGTCTGACCTTTTCACAGGACAGGCCCAGCATCTGAAGCTGTGGGGTACAGTTCAGAAGCCGGGGAAACCTTTGTGAGCACGGTTGCCTCAGAGACCCAGGGACTGTCCATTTTCATCTGAACATACATTGCAGACACAGACACAAAGTAGCTTGTGATAACTTGGAAGTTTCACACAACACAATTATAAGATGGCTTTGCATAATAGATCCCCATGAAAAGTGTGGAGTCACATTAACCTAGCATGAGAAAATGAGAGGGCTTCACCATCCCTTAGTACGGAGATAAGCAGCGATGGCCCTTCTGTGTAGGCTTTTGTGACCCCCACCATGACCACTGCAACAGTCTGAATCTTCTCTGTCTTCATAGGTCCGTGTTAAAGGCTTGATCCCAGTGTGGCACTGTTGAGAGGTATTGGAACCCTTAGGCAGTGAGGTCCAGTGGACAGAAGTTAGGTGGTGGGGCGGACATCCGGCCACTGGCCTCTCCTCGCTCCCTTTGCTCCTTGGCTCATGGTAGGAGCAGCTCACTCTGCTTTGTATTGTTCCCATTAGGACACGCTGTGCAGCCACAGCCCAGACCACAGGGGCCAGCGCAGCATGGGCTGAAACCTCCAAGAATGAGAGCAAAAAGAAGGCTTTCCTCTTTATAAGTTTATCACTGTAGCTATTGGTTATGGCGGTGGAAATCCGACCGTCACAACCACATATTCAGTGTCAAAACCCAAAACATCGGTGTACATCAGACCAGGCACAAAGCTCGTGTAGAAAGGAAGCAAGAGACAGGAAAGCTTTGGTTCAGCTTTATCTGTCTGGAAAGAAGTGGAGAAACAGAGTACAGATGTATCAGGATTCCTTTTTAGTACTGCAGAAGTGGCCAAATGGTAGACAGACTTCAGCCGTAAATGACTCAGATAAACAAGATTAATGCACCAATACACATTGAAAAGTCATTTGACCAAATTTAAGGAACGTGTCAGGCCGGAGTTCTAAGAGCAGAAATAGGGGAAAGGGCAATCATTACTTCTGAAAGAGTAACTCTGAGGATGGAATATTAAGTCACTTCACAGTGGGATGTGGAAGCTTAAGAAATAATTAGAGTGAGAAATAATAAGATGATCTGTGGAGTGATACTTTAAAGTTCAGCACAGTACTGGGAGTTTGCATTAACAAGATGAGAAAAGAAAAGAAGGTAAGAAAAGTCAAATTATAAGGATTTCTAAATAAGATATATAAAGCAAGCAACAGAAAAAATATTAAAACGAATGAAAGTGTACTGTGAGATGATTCCATCCAGGAGAAATGCAGTGCATGGAGATGAACAGATTTCCTTGGTAAAAGCGGTGAGCTGTGGAACAGCATGATGAAAATCATTCTACACTGTGAACAAAAACCTACAAGATATTCAGAACAAATTAAAAAGGAAATGCAGAAACTCTGTACAAAAAATTATAAAGCTCTAAACTACTTAGAAATCTTAATAAAGGCAAAGCCACATCACATCTTGGAGGAGATAATGTTCTAAGCATGTGGATTTTATAAATATTAAAATATGAGTTTAACACATTTCAATTAGGTATTCAAGGAGTGTTGCATAAAGAATTTTACAAATTACCAATAAGAATTATGTGACAAAGAAATGTATCAACATGTTTAGGACATTTTTGCAAAAATAGGCACACGAGAGGTGAGAGTGTATATTCCATCAGGTATTTAAAAAAAGCATAAAACTAGACCAGAAATAATGCAGAAGTAAAAATTCAGGTGCAGAAAATAGAATAAACAGCCCTGCAACAGGTCTATTTAATTATGGTCATTTAGTACGTGCTTTGATAGGAGAAAAAAAAAACACAGTCGTTTTTTGTTAAAAGTAAAAACTTGTACCCTTGTCTAAGTAAAAATTTATTTATCCTTGTCTAAGAGTATGATTTATCTACATAAATACAATGCCCTGAGACTATACTGAAGGATACACCGGAAATTAAGCACATAGGATATGGCTCTTGGGTAGTGATAGAATGCTTTCTTTAAAAAATGCACATCTTTTGGTATACAATGCATCTGTTTGTGAATAGAGGGTTGATCGGTGTATAACTTCTAATACAAAAATATGTTCGTTGGAAAAAATATTCTATATATACTTTGGTGTAGAATGATAGCTGCAGAACACTGGTGAAAGAATGAAAAACAGAATATATAGCATGATCTTAATAAAAATATGTATTACTTTAGGTCTAAATGAATATAACAGGGGCATAGAATAGAGGCCAAGGTTAAGAGTTTTATGTTCTACTTCATTGAGAACCAGTCACTGCTACTCTTGAGTGCCTACAGTCCAACCAGAAGCTATCAACCAGCTAATCTCACCCATTAGTCATTCTGTCACCTGGGCACCCCTGTTGCACATCCAAGTACATTCACAGAAAAAAACAGCAATCTTTATTGTAAGCTGTCAAAGTGAAACAACAGTTTATAATCCATTCAAGAGAAAACTAAATTAGTGGTTAGTTATGCTGCACAAATACTGTGACATAGGGAAAACTTGGTGTCATTAAAAGGGGAAGAAATGAATACCTTGGAACATGCTAATATGGAAATAGGCCACAGTAGATAAAAAAGTTCAACAACATCTGAAATAAATACATAGACTTTTAAAAAGGCAGGATATCTGCTTTTGATTCTGCCCAAACCTTATTAGAATAGTGTTATTTGTTTATAAAACTACAAGGACAAGAATAAACAAGAAAACAGGAATAAAAATTTAGAAATGAGTATGTATATGGAAATAAAAAGGTGTAAGGTAACAACTTAATTAGGAAAATATTCCTAGGCTGCCAATAAGGGAAACCAGAAAGCAACCTCCCTTCTGCTGCAGAATCCCCGGAGCTTCAGATAGGACCACATAGTGCTGGCAGGAAGAGTAGTGGCAGATAATGAAAACACAATGCTGGGACCTGTATTTAAGGCTTCCAGACAAAATACACATCACCTAGTTCAATCTGCATTTCAGATAAACTACAAATAACTCTTCAGTGTAAGCATGTGCTAACATTTTTCAGTGATATAGTAAGAAGTATTCATTATTTTTCTTAAGTATAATTGGGTGTCCTGTGTTTTTATCAACCGTACTTGGAAGGGATACAGCCCCAGAGCCCTGCCATGTGATTTCCTAGAGGCAGAATGCCTGCTATTAGCAGGATCTAACTGGAAGCCAATGTGGGGAAACACCTAGTGAGTGGACCATCGCGGTGTGAACTGCCACCCCACCCACTTTGCCAGCCACAACATCACAAGGCAAAGATGGGTCTCGGACTGACAGAAGAGCTTGAGTTAAATAATCAGCAGAGGTTTGCATGAACGGGGTAGAATTTTAGCTTCACACCAGTCTTCATCTTCATGGTACTTTCTGTGTATGCTTTGTATTGCATATTTTGGTGATCAAATATGTTACGTATGTCTTTTGCAGTGAGCAAATACAGAACAAAAACTGTCAATAATAACTGAAGTGGGAGCTGTCAGGAAGCAGGTCCCATATTTCAGACCCACCTACAATGCCAATGTCTTAGCAAGCTCCACGGAGCTCCTGGCATCTGAACGGAGCTTGCATAATGAAGGGCAGACAGGAAAAACAGTCCCAGATTATGGGTAGAAACTTGAAAACCACGCGGGAGATTCTGAGAATAGCCAACATGCCAGTCACATTCTGGGCAGCAAGGCTCAAGCCTGTCTGACCCAACCCTACCGATAACCAAGAACTCAGACGTCCTATTGTGGAGATTTTCAAGATACCAAATGGCTATCATTACTTTCTTCTTACCCCAGCCAGACCCAATTTTACCATGCTTTCTTGATTTAGTTTTCTCTTTAAAATAGATTTTGCCTCCTAAACACAAAACGTATCATAGTTCCAAAAGTGTTTTTGACAAATTACGTCGGTGCTGCACTTATAAGCTACTAAAATAAATTGCCCAAGTTATTTTGTCAACAGTAAAGCACTGCAATTTTTGGTTTCTACTTTTCCTATACCTTTGTGTATATGGAGTTATACATGTGATTTTTATCAATGGTATCACTCTATACTGTATGTGTGAAGATTTATTATTTTGGCCAGTATACTGAGAGATTTTCAGTGCTCTCTCTCTCTCTCTTTATTTCTTTCTATTTCTTCATTGTTTTATTGGAGAATTTTCTTTTCTTCATTTGTTATTATAGCTATCATAGCCTTGGTTTTTATGTGCATAAAGTAGGGTTTCTCTAAGAGAATAATGATGTAATCACCGAGCTGACACACCCAGGTCCACCACTTTATGTACAGTGTCCATGAAGTTACAGCAAGGCCTTCACCAATATGCACTGCTCTAAGCCTTAATGCCTTTGAGTCCAGATCCTGTGTTCCTGCTCTGTACAATCTACAAGTGAGCTCGGTTGCAATAGTGTAAAAGTCCTTCTCTTCTCCCAAAAGGAGATTTTGCAGAGTAGCCTTAATATCTGACAAAAGGAGAATATGTCAGAAACATCTCAGTGCCCCACAGCTTGAGGACATTTTGAAGCAGTTCAAGAAATAGCAGGACTTGTTTAGGGTTTCTTTAAAATTTCAAAATTGTTTTTAAGATGATTATGCTTCTTTGATAATATTTTTGACTGATAATATTTTTTACATGGATGGTGCATGATCTATGGGTTTGGAAAAAGAATAATGCAGACTTTTTGTTGCTGAATTTTTTTTAAAAAGTAAGTCATTGAAGTATTATTCACAAAACATACGACGGACCCACTTATTCAATTCTGTGATTTTTAATCTAGTCAGAAAATTGTGCAACTATCACCATCACCCATGATAGGACAGTTTCATCACACTCAGAAAAAACTTCACACCAATTACCAGCTCCAGCTCTCCCGGCTCTCCTGGGCTTAGGCAGCCAGTAAGGCACTTTCTGTTCCTATGTCCGTGCCTGTTCTGGACATTTTATACAAATGGGCTCATATGGTTTGTGGCTGTCTGTCACTGGCTTCTGTCTCCTGCACAGTACAGCCTGTGTCGATGCCTCATGCCTTGTACTGCTGAATACTACTGTCTTCTATGGATACGTGCTTTTCCATCCACTTCAGTAAATATGAGTCTCTACATTTAAAAAAATTCACAATAAACATTTGCTGATATGTTTAGAGGAAAGATCATATATTATTCAGGACCCCTAAAGTTTTAAGCAAATCAGATTCCCAGCTGTTACACATTTGAGTCATTCTAAGATTTCTGTATTATGAATGGCATAGGGCAGTGATATCTGCC
Source organism: Dinomys branickii (assembly GCA_004027595.1). Taxonomy (NCBI): domain Eukaryota; kingdom Metazoa; phylum Chordata; class Mammalia; order Rodentia; family Dinomyidae; genus Dinomys; species Dinomys branickii. The sequence goes on along the minus strand of PVLD010017871.1, from coordinate 32,444 downwards.
TGACAAAAATTAGAAGAAGCAAAATGGCAAATGAAATATGCAATTTCTAAGAAGTGAACAAAAGCTTGAAGTTACTTAAAAGAATATTGCATCAAAATATCATTTTCAAGATACAAATCACTGGGAAATATACATATTTAAGCCCCCTCAATATTTTACTGCAGCTGGTATCTTTATAAACAGCTTATGAATAAATTTTGCTTTCTAAAAGTAATTAGAATGTCTATGTCTTTTAGTAATGATAATAATAGTAAAAATAAACACTCATATAATACTTACGATATGCCTGAAAATATTTCAAGTGATTTTGCCTATGTTAACTCATAACACTTAAAACCAGAGTTGGCTACCTAATTTTTAGGGCCCAAGTTAAAACAAAAATGCAGGATTTCTGTATACAAATGAAGAAGAAAGTGTTATTATTAATAGGTATAAAGCTTTTCTCCTTTTTTTCTGGTAGTGTTTTTTGTTTGCTACTTAACATTATAAGTAAAAATAGCAAATAAAAAAATGTAAATTATTAGCCTGAATTTTAACATTCATTTTTATATTGTGCAATGCCATTTAAATGCAAATATAAAATCATTTAACTCATATGCAAAATTCACCAAAATTGCAATTTGTATTTCATAGCCCATCTGTGCATAAGTGTTTTTGTGCTTTCCAGTACAGTGGGAACGCAACACAAACTAACCCAATTGTTTGTAATTCATTTCTTGGTGCACCCACATCCTGCTAATGCTGATGGAAGGGCTGGCTCCCCCATCAGTGAGGGCCAAAGGACAGGAAGAGAACAACGGGTTACCCAGTCATTCTGCTTCCTCCTGTGCTGTCACTTTCAGCATAAACCACTGGCTACTGTGGGCAGTCGTGTGAACAAGAAAAGGTTCTTTGCTTGCCTGTGTTTCCCAGCAAGTTTTGTGTTTTGAACAAGTTTTGATACGAAAGGTGACATTGCCTTCATTTTGTGTTTTGAGCAATGTGCCATTCTCTCACTGCTGAGGCAAAATAGCCAATACCATGAGTTAAAGGAGGAAGGGTTTATTTCAGCTCACAGTTTGTAGAGGTTTCAATCCACAGTCAACTGGCTCCAAGGCAGGGTGGTGGGGCAGAGGGACCTGGCAGAGCAGGAACGGTCCACAGGGTGGCGGGGCAGCGAGAAGGCAGCAAGCCTGCCTCTCCCTTTCTATCTTTTCAGGCTGGCTGCCTTTGGGCAGTATCACCCACCTAGGGTGGGGTTTTCCATTCCCCACACCCAGAACTATGCTACACCAATCAGTGACTAACTTAGTAATCATGCATCCTTAATCCCAGCATCACACATTCTAGATCCAGCCACTTCTGAAAAGTCCAAGACTACATGAGGTTTTAGGGGACATCTAGACACAAGCCATAACATTCATGTCCTGATATGAATGGTAATATTCCCTGAATTCTTATCACAACCCATTGAGATAAGTGCCTCCTGCAAGGCCTAGGTCTGTATGTTCTCTGGAAGTAGGGAAATTGGTGTTCATAAAGCCCTGCTTTACTTACCCGCTTTGGGGTTACCACTAGATACCATGACCCAGTGTCATGGGATTAGCTTAGATTTCCAGAAACTGTTGTGAAGTGTAAGATTGGAATTGGGTGCCACAGTTTATCAGGACTAAGAGTGCCTACAACTGTTTAACATGTGCATGAAATTTGGCAGACATATATTCTAACATTGGCACAAAATGAAGCATGGTTCCTAGAGGGTCTGGATTTAGAGGTGGAGAAAGGAAAATTGGTGAAAATAAACAGGTATGTGTAGGAGACAGAAGTCATGTCTGAGTTCCAGAATTCTCCACAGTAACTCACTTCCAATGACATGCAAGCTGCTTTAGCAAAGGAGTGTCCTGGTTTCCTTGGAAACGCCAGGTCTCACACAGGGCTTTCACTTTGTCCCTGCTTTGTTGAATCAATGGCAGCTCTTCTGTCACCGTCCCTGAGTTTCTCACAGTACGGCCAGCTGTGCAGCACGCCCGCCAGCAAGCTCTCTGACAACTACTCCTTATTGCTGCTACGAATGGAACAATTTCAAGACTGACTAATGCTTTTTAAATTTCTATTTTCTTACAAAACCACTTTAATAATTCTTCCTAAATCATATGTGTGCTTCCCATCAAATGGAATGTCACGCTCTCTCCTTCCCTGTCAATACTGTTCTTTTGCTCATTATTTCAGCTTCACTCAAAGACATTTCAAATGATGAGTAAGTTTTTCTTTAATGTAGTTAGACTGTGTAATTCATTGTCAAGTGTGAGCTGGTCTCTTTCAGTTTAGTAGCTACACCTGCATACATGATATGCCACATATGCACGTATGTGCAGGTTCTTGAAAATAACCTTGGGTGTTGAGGTGGAGACATATTGATCAAAGACTTTACATTGTCAGTTATAAAATGAATATGTTCTGCAGAACTAAGTGTTCATCATGAGCTGGGCATGGTGGCACACGCTTGTAATCCCAGAACTTGAGAGGCTGAGGCAGGAAGATCCTTGTGAGTTCGAGGCCAGCCTGGGTTACAAAGTGAGTTCAAGGACAGCCTGAACTGCATAGTGAAATCCTGTCTCAAAAAGACAAAAAAAGAAAACTAAGTGTTCATCATGGTGATAATTAGAAAAAATATATTGTATTCTTTAAATTTGCTAAGAGGGTGGACCCTAGAGACCTCACTGTACACACACACACACACACACACACACACACACACACAAAGTGATAGGTATATATTACTTGACTTGATAATTTCACAAGGTGTTCATACACCAAAACATCACATTGAACACTTCAAATACATGCATTTATTTGCTAATTGTTCCTCATAAAGCCAGAGGAAAAAAGACCTTGCACAATACTTAATGAGGTGGAGTATATGTAAACGCTGCAAGAGTTATAATAGAAATCTGTTTGAAAAGACATGTGAACACTTGGCTGCCTAATTATTTTAATGTATCAAATACAACTTTTGTGAATCAAGAGCTACACATTATGTTTTAATTCAATAAAAATGAAATTTACCAAATTCTTATGCCTAAAATGCAGGTAATGGGTGTGCTCTGTCTGACTAAAAGTCATGAGCCTCCAGATGAAGCGATGTAACACTCCCTAGCTGTCCTTTGTTGCTGATTTTCCGTTCTCAGGTGTCACTTTTTAACAGTTCATTCCTTTTCATTGCCTATTTTCCCTAAATAAGTGAGAAGAAAAATAGAAAACTGGTATAATTCCAGCATCCAGAACAGTGTCTGACTCCTAGAAGGTCCTCAGTGTATTTTGTTAGATAATTAAGCCAGAAATTCTTATCCCTGGGAAATTAGGAGAAACACTGCCTGGATATCTGATTTTTTCTTTTTTCCTTTTATAACAAAGGTAAATCATTGAGTGAGTTATGAAACAACAAGAGGTTGGAGATAATCTAATGAAGTTACTTTATACTTTTACAAACATAAAATAGAATTCAAAGTTAACATTCAGCTAATCAATAAGATACTTGGAGATTAAGCTGAATTTAGAAGGCGTGGGTTATAGTCTCACACAGCCTTTCACCACACCATTTTCAAGCAGAGCCTTGAGCAAATTTCTTCTTTTGAACAAATGGCACCCCTACTGCTCGGTTTCGGTATCGCTTATAGTTTGAAGCTCTCACAAGGACAAAATTGAGATTTTTACCTCTAATGTTACTTTTAAAATAGGGTCTACACTTCTGAAGAACTCTAACGTCTAGAATAAAAGTAGTAGATAGGCCGGGTGTGGTGGCGCACACCTGTAATCCCAGCACTCAGGAGGCTGAGGCAGGAGGATCATTGAGGGTTCGAGACCAGCCTGGGCTACAAAATGAGCCAGCTATCCTGGCCAGCTTGAGCTGGATAGCGAGATCTTGTCTCAGAAGACACACACACACACACCAAAAAGAAGTAGTAAGTAGGTTTTTGTTACATCTGGGTTTAATTTGTCTTGAGTTGAAAAATTGAAGTAAATGAGAGTGAGGGTGTAAGAGGGAGTGAGACCATCTCACCTGTGGTGAGTGCAAAGCTGTGTTCCTCATAACTTGAGATGGCTCCTGGGCGCATACTCCCAGTGGCTGCATCGTGAACTGCATGTATGAAAGGCGAGGAGAGCTCTCTTTGTATCTTTCAGTGGCCGTAACACAACGGATCAACTGGAGCTTTCTGAAAGGAGCAGAAATGGCTTCCCTCCCTGAGAAGAACAATGTTTGGTGGGCATCTCTGACACCATTCTTAAAGTATCACATCCGTGAAATTCTCAGACCTCTCAGGTATTTCAGTTTATGCGTCGCCAGCGCTGTCCTGATGACTCTGTGGCATCCCATGCCTGCTTCTTTTGCTCGGAGGTCTGTGCAGGAGAAAAGGGACAAATGCAAAGCTTTGCGTTCTCTGACTCTGGGTCCTGCTACCTCTGAACCCACCGCTGGGGGACAGCTGCGCTTCCTGCTTCCCATCCCACGGTGCTGTGTGCCTTTTAGAAGGTAAAAAACACTCTGTTAGCTGTAACATTCGTTTCCCTGGACCTTGATTGCTGAACTCTTTCATAATTGGCGGAAAATATAGGTTCTTTCCCTCCTGGTTAGAGCAAAAACTCCAAGATGCAAGGAAAACAGCAGAAAGGATATTTTGTGGTATCAATACTTTTGAGAGAAAACTACAGGTTTTGAGAAACCTTAAAATGGGCAGCTGAAATGTTCCCCAAATTTAAAAATGCATTTGGAAGATTCTACAACATCTGCAGACAATCCTACAAACCATCAGGAAGTCTACAAGGAATTCTCTAGCATTGTAGCAGCTGTAAAGGGGAATTTTAGTGACAGATTTTTAGTTTTGTAAGATGGAGAAAACCTGTGTTTTCTTCCTTCTCCAAATAAAGCCAAATTTAAAGAACTTGATATTTCCTGAAAAAGAGATGACAAAGACAGCAGTTCTAAAAATTAAACAGATAGTGTGGCTGGGGATATAGCTCAGTGGAATAAGCGCTTGCCTAGCAAGCGCAGGGTCCTGAGTTCAATCCCCAGTACCGCAAAATAAAAAAAAATAAAAATAAAAATTAAACAGATAGTTCTAAAAATGAAACTTTTAAAGTGTGACATTCTCTGCCAAATAATTTTAAGTCAATGAAAGCACTTGGGATTGCTTTTCTTATCTTGCTTGGATGGTCTTATGCTTGCGAGCAGCTGTTTTCAGCTTTGAATTACACCCAATATGATAAAAGAAACAAACTAACAGATGACCTGAGTGCCCCATGTGTTGCTCTCAAACTATCAAAGTATGAGCTAAGGTTTTGCAAATTATCAGCATGCACACTTCAGCAAAGATCACACCAAATGCAAACTTTTACCTTCAATAAAAAGCTGTATCATTGAAAGTTGTGTTATTATGTTTTTCTTTTAAGACAAAAGATGTCAATGCATGAACTGTTTTTCTAAACTAAAATCTCAGTATTTAGGCTTAATTATAGTGTTGGCACTCTGCAATAAACAAGTGGGTTTTTGGTTTCAGTTTGAACATTCGGTCTCTAAAAAGGTTTACCATCACTGGTCTAGAAGTTAGTCTCATGTAGGAGCAATAGCTGACAAAAATGTTTTCCTTTCTGTAGGTTATCTCTTCATTCTGTTGGTTGTTTCCTTTGCTGTGCTGAAGCTTTTTAAATTTATATGACCTCATTTGTTGATTCTCAGTATCATTTCTTGTGCCATTGGGGTTCTGTTCAGAAGTGCTTGCTTATGCCCTATGTCTTCAAGAGTTTTGCTTATTTTTTCTTTCAGAAGATTATGTGTTTTTGTTGTAACATTTAGATCTTTGATTTTAGTTAAGTATGTGGTGAAATATATGGGTCTAGGCTCAATCTTCTGCATGTGAATAACCATTTATTAAAGGAACTATCTTTCCTTCAGTGTAGGGTTTTAGTCTTTGTAAAAGATCAAGTGGCTGAATGTTCTGAGGTTGATTCTGCTTCCTTTATTCTGTTACTTTGGCTCATATGTCTATTTTTGTGCTAGTACCATACTGTTTTATCACTGTGGCTTTGTAACAGACCTTCAAATCTTGGATTGTGATGCTTCTTACTTTGCTCTTGTTACCCAGCATGGCTTTTACTATTGTGGGTCTTTTCTGGTTCTACATGAATTTTAGAAGTTTTTTCTTGCTCTGTGAGAAAAGTTGTTGGCATTTTGATAAGAACTGTGTTAAATCTATACATCAGTTTTGAAAGTATGCTGTTTTTCTTTAGTTCCAAGAGTGTTATATTTGAACTATTGCCCTCTGCCTTGGAGCCAGCAGAGTATGGACTGAAATCTCCATAAGCTAAATAAACCTTTAAAGCTAAAACCTTTAAACCTTTAAACCATCATAAGCTAAAAACCTGTGAGCTAAAGAAACCTTTTCTTCCTTAATTTTGGGCGCTGGATATTTTGTCTCAGCAATGGGAGAAAAGTAAACGAGATAGAATTTGGTGCAGGGCAGTGGGGTCGTTGCTGTGACTATGCCTGGCCATGTGGTTCACGAGCCTTTGGAAATGGTTTGTGGGAAGAGTTTGGAAAGGTTTGGAGATGCTGCCTGAAAGAGTAGAGCTGTTCTGTATGGGACATTGTGGTCAGAGCTCAGAAGTGCACAAGGCTAATAAAAATCCTGCCAGTAAAGACAGAGTTTAGGAGGTTTCTGCTGGCAAGAAGGACTGTATTCGTCGTTGGAGTCCAGACAATGTATGTTATGGCTTGGCAGAAAGTTTGTCTGCATTTTGCTTGAGTCCAGAGACATTGCCTAAAACTGGGATTAAGAGCAGTGGACTGATTAATCTGGCAGAAGAAATTTCAAGGCAGTAGAATGTTGAGGCAGTGGCATGGTGCTGTTGGAGGCTTTTAGCCAGATTTATCTTGAGAATCAAGAGCAAAAAGCCCAGCAGGATGATCTAAAATGTTGTGTTTGTCCAGAAAGGAAGCTCCAATAAAGCTGTGGACTGCAAAGGTAGAGCTGAGGAGATCTTGATTGCTGAAAAGAAACAGGAAAATACAAAAGATGGCCTAAGGGCACCACAAGAAGCAGCAAGTCTCCACCCTTTGCAGCCTCAAAACTGCGAAGGTGAAAGACTGTGCTTTGAGGAGAAAGCCTCAGAGTGCCAGGTTCCAGAACTGCAGCAGCCTCACCAGGCTCCAGAATGGTGATGGCAGCATAGAGAATTAGTTCCTCAGAATTGGATCCACAGTGCTCAGCCATCCAGGCACTCGACCCCTATGGCCAAGAGAAAGGAAAGTCTGGCTACTGCTCCAGCTGGCAGCAGACCTTGGCACCATCCAGATGGTGCTGGTTTTAGGCACATGCACAGCACAAGATTACTGATGTTAAAGGCTTTTACCTCAATTTCGGAAGGCTTAGGAGGTCAGGCCATGTGCCCCTGAGATGGCAGTGCATGAAGCTGTGTGAAGTGAAAAGTGCAGGGGAGACCCTAAAAATTAGGAAAATCCAGAAACATGAATTGTCTGAGGAAAGCTGCAAAGAGGGAGCAAAGCGGGCCTAAGAGAGAAGTCCTGGGAGCTGTAAGCACTAGAAGTGCCATGGGGGTGGAGCCATGCAAGACCTCTGGAGCTCACAGCGTGCCACAGATTGCTTCAAATGCTGGATATGGAACTACAGAACTTAATGTTTGCCCTGATGGATTTTGGACTTGCTTTGGCCCCGTTCCTTTGTATTCTCCTGTTTGTACTTTTTGGAATGAGAATGCTTCTTTTGTGCCATTGAATGTTGGAAGTGTTTAACTTTTCAATTTTTACAGGGGCTTGCAATCGAGAGGTTTCCTTATATCTCGGAGACTTGGTACTAGAACTTTTCAGCAATGCTGAACTGTTAGGGCTTCAGCACCTCAGAGACGGACTACAATATCTTTTTTTATAAAGGGATGTACATGAATGTTTGGGGGGCCAGGGGCAGGATGTTATGATTTCTGTTTGGATGTCCCTCCAAAGCCTCATGCAGTCATGGAATGGGCTTCTAGAGTTTACGATTGGTTCATGGTCGACTGTTGGAATTGCAGATTTGATGCTACACCTGCCCTAGGACAGGTAGTTTGCATACAATGTAAGGGAGGGACAGAGGCTTCTTGCTCCCTCCTCCTTTTTGCTCTTGTTGCTTTTGCTGTGTCCTGCCTCCAGGAACCGCTGCCCTCTGCCCTGTGCCACTCTGCCTTGGAGCCAGCCGAGCATGGACTGAAACCTCCGCACACTGTGAGTTAAATAAACTTTTCCTTCCTTCATTTTGGGCACTGGGTATTTTGTCTCAGCAATGAGAGCAAAGTAACCAAGACACTCATATAAATGGATTCATAGAGTATTTACCTTTTTGTGACTGGCTTGTTTCACTTAGTACAGTGTCCTCAAGATTCACCCATGATGTAGCATGTGGCAGAATTCCCTTCATTCTGTTTTTTTTTTTGGGGGGGGTATCTTAGTTACTTTCTTGTTGTTGGGACAAAACAGTCAACGCTCACAAGGTAAAGGAGAAAAGATTTATCTTTGCTCACAATTTGTAGAGGTTTCAGTCTATAGTCTGCTGGCTCCAAGGTAAGGCAGCCTCACAGAGGGGCATGGCCAAGGAGAAACAGTCCATGGCAAGGCAGGCAGAGGCAGCAGCAGCAGTGACCCTTTCTTTCCTTTTATCCCACCCAGGCTGAAAGCCTATGGGTTGGTGCCACAGGGTGGGCATTCCCATTATACACACCTATTAAACCAGTTAGTGGACTGACTGAGTTATCACAAAGCACACCTTTAATCGATATTCACACAACCTGGATCCAGTCACACCCAACAAGTTCCCCACCTATAAGGGCAGGAGGCTTTGTGGGGACATGCAGATATGAGCCATGCAGGAAGTACAAGGCTTGAACTGAGGGCTTTCACAATGAGCTACACCACCAGAACTTTTTATCTTATTATTATTATTTTTCATTTTTTAAATTTGAGGCAGGGTCTGTCCAAACTGAACTTTCTATCCTCCTGCCTCAGCCTCCCAGAGTGCTAGGATTAGAAACATGTGGCTCAGCACCCAACATTTTCCTTCCTGTTTAAGGCTGGATAATATTCTATTTTGTGTATGTATCACATGTTTTCATCCATTCATGTGTGGATATACACATGTTCTGCTTCCTCCTTTGGATGGCAGTGCTGCTATGAACACATGTGTACATATATCTCTTTGAGATTTTTGCTTTCATGTCTTGTATTGTATATTTTAAAGTATTGTATACTTTCATGTATCGTATTGTATACTTCAAAGTTAAATTGCTATATCATATGGTAGCTCTGGTTTAGGTTTTAGAGGAATCGCCACACAATTTATTATAGTGGCTGCATCAGTTTCTATTCCTATGAAAGTGTCCATGATTCCAATTTCTCCCCAACTTGCTAATACTTACTTTTTAAAAAGCAGTAGCCATCCTAATCCATGTAAGGTTGTATCTCATTGTGATTTTTAATTGGCCTTTCCCTAATTAAATGTTTCAATGTTTATGTTCCAGAAATTTTATAGTTTAAGTCTTCAGTTTAAATCTCTAATCCATTTGGGTTAATTTTTATGTCTAATGTAAGGTAAGGATCCAGCTTTGTTCTTTTGCATGTGAACATACAATTTCCCCAAAACCATTCACTGAAAAGACTGTCTTTTCCCATTTACTGGTCTTAAAAATCCTGTCAAAGATAATTTGGTCACATGTAAAGGGTTTATTTTTGGACTGTGTGTTCTATTCCACTGGTCTATGTATGTCTTTATGCCAGTGCTGTCCTGTTTGGATTACTGTAGCCTTGTGATACGTTTTGACCAAATGTGAGGGGCCCAACGCTCTTCTTCTTTTTCACAGTTGTTTTGTCATTCTGGATCCCTATTGATTTGAGGATGAATTTTTCTATTTCTGCCAAAAAATACTACTGAGATTTGATAGTAATTTTATAAAATCTTTAGGTTATTTGGCTAATACTGATGTCACAGATTTCATTTCTGATGACAAAAGATTAATCAATCTCAGAACTGTTATATTGAGTTCATAAAAGAGACAAACAGAACAGCTGTGCTTAATGAATTTCCAGAGATAACGCACACTATGCCCTCGGGACTGTGTTCCTTCTTAGAGCTGGTCCGTCTTTTATTCCCAGCCAGCCCTACTCTTAACACTACTGGATGTGAACATTCAGGCATAAATCTTCACAATTTTTTAACTAGTTGATTGGCAGAAATGTAAAAGTGCAATGATGGAATCATTGTCGCTGCTTTTAATTCAAGAGACAAAAGGGCTTTCTGGTTGATAAGTGGCAAGTGTCAGGCCCGCTCTAAATGTAGACACCCTCCCTTCCTTGCTTCCTAAGATAATAGGCTCTTAACTGCCCCTTAGCCAGTCTGCATTGCCCATTTTGCCATATGTATGTGTGTGTGTGTGTGTGTGTGTGTATGTATTTCTTTTTAGGATTGAAAATCTAAATCTTTTGGACAATCCTTTAAAAAAATACATCATTATGGGAAAGACTGATCATTTTTAGGATGTTGATAATTTTCTATTTTTTAAGGGCCATTCATTCGCATGTTTTGTTCCCTCAAATGAAACTTAATAGAACACACATGATTTTCAAAGCTATTTTGAAACCTTTAAAGAAAAGCACTTGCTCTAATAGATTTGCAAGGAGTATCCTAGCAACCACTCTGTAGTGAAATTTATCAATTTCTCAGGAAAAAATTTGTATTAAACCCAAGAAAGAGACACTCCAATCTTAGTTTCTTAGAGCCACCTTTTCTGCCTTGTTTCAAAGGTTGGATATTCTTAGACATCTTCAGTCTTGAGCCTTCATTTCATAACCACTGAAAGCACATTAGATTTTACCCAGCCCGGGCTATTTCCTTCAGTGTTCCTGAATTCCACCTGACACAGAGAGGTGAGCACATAGATATAAGATAGATACTTTAAAATAGAAGCCAAAAAAGTGCAAAAATATAACACATACTTGTGCTTTTTTATTTTTAAGTGCAAAAATATAGCACAAAACCTTCTTGATCTTAAGGAAAGCTGAGGCTTACAACACACATTCACTCACACTGATCTTGGTTTTCCTTGGTATTAGGAAATGGAGATTTATTTGGCTTTGCTTTCAAATTGTAGTTATTTCTTACTTGAGAACTTTACAAATGCACTGCAAATGAAAATATAATTTTTTCCAGGTATGTGAGTGCATCAAGCATGAAATGACATGAACCCAGCACACGTGCTACAAGATGGATTCAGAACTGAGCAGGCTGTTAAAATTAAATAGTGTTAACAAAGCAGTGCTGATCACCAGGGAATACAGTCTGCATTGAAAATTCATATGGGTAGGCAAGACTTATTCGTGGTGTTTTTGCTATCTTGAAAAAATAAACTGAATTGTTATGCACATTGGCCTATGGGGATTTATAATTCATGCATTGTTTGCAGTTATTTAGGGTCTGCCTATAAATATATTATATTATAGTTATTATATTAATGGATATGTACATGAGAACATGCATACACACAACATACAATTATTTTAATTAATACTATGATAATTTAGTTATAGGGAGAGAATTTCCACAATTTAGCAGGCATATTAATGTTTCCTTGATGTGCCAGGCAACAGATGAATATATTAAGCATTTAGAAGCCTATACTTATAACGGCAGCTTTCTTCTGAACCAATGCCAATTAACAAGAGTGAAAGGAGAGCATACTTTTCCTTCCAAATAGTAGGAATTCAATAAGAACTTGTTAATTTCATTATACTATGTATTCTTTATCAGATATTTATTTATGTATAATATGATTTATAGGACTAGGGATGTGGCTCAGTTAAAGTACCTGAATTCAAGTCTCAGCACTGAAAAGAAAAAAAACCTTTTTACACTGTTTCTGTTTAGTTTTATTATTCATCCTTGTGTAATTTGTTAACTTGAAGCCTTGTCTTTTCTCAACCTTTGGCCCTTTCCCTACGGAGTCCTGCTTTGTTTTCCTTTCTCTTCGTTTCCCTGAAAGCGCGGAGTTACCTTAGCGGTTAGCGGTTAGCGGTGGCAGCAAAGGAATCTGCGGCAAGGTGAGGGAGGTGGGAGGAGCCCACACCAGGAGGGCGGAGCACTTGGGCTCCTCCCCATTTGGCTCCTTTCTTTGGCTGACGGCTGCATCAGCGTGAAGGTCTTTGCCAGGGCACGCTAAGGGTGCCACAGGCTAAGCGGGGTGGCCAAGGCTGTGGGATCTGAGCTGTCTGAACAGCACATGTGGGTTCCTGTCTCCTTCATGGCGCTTAGTTCACAACTCACAGAACATTGCAGTACTTGTTGAATAGCTGCCATGTGCAGCTATTGGTTTTGAGGGATAGATATTGGTTTTGAGGGACCTACAAAGCAATTTCCAAATCAAAAAACATTTCCCTTCCTTGCGACTAGGTCTCTAGGTCTTGAGCCCCCCTGACTATTGTGTAATTCATCTTCCCTCTCTCTTTTAGTAAAACCAAATCTGGTGCACCAAACTCCTCCCTGTATGTATTTATAATCTTGATGGATTAGGTTCTTAAAAGTCAGTTTGAAGCCACCTTTTCAGGGTTAAAGAAGATAACTAAAGGAAGAAATAGGTAGAAATGGCAAAAATCAGCACAGGTCTCAGCTCAGAACCCTTTGAGCAAATGAGGAAAAACTGTGAATATCTGTGTGAGGGGTGCAGGTAAATGGAGGCATGCGCAATTACTTTGGTGAAAATGTCAGAAACAGGCCGATCCCTTCAGATGGGAAAACGTAGACCAATGCCTTTAATATGTATTTTATCTGCCACAAGGCTAAGCAAATTTAAGAGCATCTTATTAAAATGTCTTAAATGGGAGCTCCCTAAGAGATTCCAGAGGGCAGGCTAAGCCCCATGGAAATAAATAGTACAGAACTTATTATTCTTAATGGTTGAACTCTCTATCCTGATGACCTCGAAACAATTTTTCCTTCAGGTCTTAAATTTCTCCATCTGCAGCCCCACTGCAGCCACGGGGCTTGCAGGCCTCCTGCCACTGAGCTGGAGAATTGAATGCAGAGAGCAATGAAAACTAGCATAGCAGTGTTGCAATACCCTTAATTAAAAGAGAAGAGCATTAAATGACATTAGACACAAAACAGTGTGTTCTTTTGAATGCTGGTGCTTAAGAAAAAGCAAGTCTAATTAGAAGAAGATGAGAGATTCCGAATGGGACTTGTGGCTACTTTCAAGTGCTTTGAAAGTTGGTGGCAGTGATTTCTTTCAAGCCTGTTTCTTTTCAGTGTTTTCGTGTGAGTCTGGACCATTGCCCCCTGCCTCCCCCGAAACCAAGCTTTCTTTCTGGCTCACAAATGGAACAAGGATACAATAACAAATGGGCAAGAAAAGAAAGACTCCTGAGATAAATGGTTGGGAAGTGGAGAAGGGAAGACAAAGAACTGTATCGAAGAAGATAGGGATGGGGGTTCTGAAAACAGAGCCAAGAGAGAAAAGAGGGTGACGCAGCAGTGGGTGGGAGAAGGTAAGCAAAGCACTAAGTGGCAGAGAGAAAAATCGAGGAGGAGAAAGCAAAAGAGAGGTGGAAAGTAAAAGCATGAGACCTACTAGAACGTCTCATTACACACATGCAGAACCTTCGGAGCCCATGGTTCTTGAAAAAAAAGTGCTTGGTTGAAATCAGAGAATCCTGCAATCAGAATGGTTTAAAGTCTTTAACGATGGCTTCACATTAGACCTTAGATTCACCTAGAAAATTTAAATCAGTCCTAGAACAGCTTTATCTCCCAGAGATAGGAGGAAAGGGGCTCAGGTATCAGAACTTTTGATTTTAACTTATATATTATATCCTTGATCACCAGATATGAATTGTACACGTGAATGGGCATCTACATGGTATCTCAGCTCTTGTAGTGTGTGCACTGATACAAGCCTGCTGTGCGCCAGCTCTAAAGCAAGGCTAAGGGGAGAAGCTGGGTGTGAGGGATGGAGTGGAGGGACTGCTTGTGTCTGGGTAGTGCTGCTGGCGATCAGACTGCCACTTTAGGAGCTGGCCTTGTGGTGGCTCCTGGAAGGAAGGGGACTCTTGGGTGCTTTGCTGTGCTGGCACTTTCTACAGAGTCTGGACTTCACAAAAGCTGTAGCTGCTATGGAAACCTATGGCACCCATGAAGTCATCAATCAGGTCCTTCCAAACACGCCATTCTTGCAAGGTAAAATCTTTCTTTGTAGAACAAATATCCTACTACCTCTTTTGGTGATTCTTCTGTTGTTGAGACATGCAAAGAAATGTAGTCCTTCAGCTTTAGACTACCAATTAAAGTCGAATTTCATAACACACAGTTCCGTACTTGGTCCATGAAAAGTTACTGCATCTGGATATTTTCAAGTAAGGGCCCAGAAATTAGGAAAGTGAGATATGTGTACATACTACTTCCTCACAACGAATATATATATTATGTATTGCAAAAACATGCTAATAAGAGAAGAAATCTGGAAGATCCGTATTAGCTAGTTTTTCACCACCACCGTTATTAATAGGTACCCTTTAGTGAGCACCCCTCTACACACAATCCATTGTATTTATTGAAATATGTACAAAATTTCACTTCACGTGTGCGACTGCCTTTTTGGGGTTCAAATGTCCACAGTGATTAGCGGAGTACCTGAACATCTAAAAGAGTTTTGTTCCATTCCCTGAGAAGGTGCCGTGGTGTCATGGAATCTATGGAAGTCAACAACCCAAGAGAATTTATTCTTCATCCAACTTCATTCATTAAATGGTAACTTCATTTATTCAGTGGTACGTTCAGACTGATTTTCCAAGTCTATGAAAATCATAGCAAGAAGAGGCACTGGGATGAAAGAACCAGCTGCAGGATGCAATGCTCGTACATCTTTGGCTGGACGGTGCTTTGCAATTCCTAGCTGTGTTTAAAAGCTGTCTCTGACTCTCACAGCTCGCTTTTGAGGGAAGCAGGACAGAGAGCACCCACTGTCCCTGGGAACAAGCCAGGAGTGTCCGTCCTTCTCGAGAAATTCTGCAGAAAGAGCTGCCGCCCTTTGTTTGCTTTCCCGCAGTACGGAGCAATGGGAAAAGCAGATGAAAGGTTCTGTGGCTACTAAAACAAATACACGAAGAACTGCAAAAGCTTGACTTTTCCACTCTGCACTGCAAACCTTTTACAAATTTTCATTTCACTAAGGAAGAAAATCATGTGAATTGTTTCTTTCTAAAATACTCTACTCTGAAAAGGCAGTTCAGTCTCCTAGCAACCGACACTTCTCCAAATGAAAAAATGTCTGGAGGAAGAGAGAAACTGCAATTGCACAATGAATAGAAAAGAATTCTCAGGGGCCTGGAAGGTTCCTTAGCCCATTTCCATTCACCCAGTGGCAGCCTCTGGGAACCTCAGTGCTTTCCAAACAGGGTCTCCAGCAAGGTCCAATGTTGTAGCCTTTCTTCTTCCTGTTCTGGATACGGGACTGCTTCTTCCTCACCCCTAGAAGTTGGTCCTTGCTGAAACAACACTCTTATAAAGTCAGCCTGGAAATCCACTGGGTCAGTGCTCCCAAAATGGTAGCCACTAGTCTCATATGGTTTGAGGGAGAAAAAAAAAAAACAAATTTTTTTCTTTTCTATGCTTACATAAAATGTTTGGTTATGAAAAAGCATTTCTTTTCTATACTTATGAATAATTTTTGGTTATGAAAAAGCATGTTGCCCCTACTCACACACACTAAGAAATTCTCTGCAGAAACCCTGCGGTCCTAAAATTTAACTCACTTGTGCCGTTATCTGCCTGGAGAGAGCATCTGTTCTCAAAATTTAAGTGCTCAGTCCCCCTAGACCTCCTCCCGCTTCAGATGCTGATCACAAGTAACAGGTCTTAATCTCAACTCCTGTTTGACTTGGCTACAAAAAGAGTCCTGAAGACTCCCTCTCAGGTTTGATCATTTGCCTAAGCAGCCTGCAGAACTCAGGACAGTTTACTTAGCAGACTGCCAGTTTCTTACAAAGGACCCAGCTCAGGTACAGCCAGCTGAGGTGACTGCTGTGTTAGGAAGAGTGTGGGGAGGAGGGAGGAGGAGGTCCCACGATTCCCTGGACCGGACCACGCTCAAGCCCCTCCCAGTGTTCACCAACTCAGAAGCCTCAGGAATCTCATCCCTCTGGGGGTTATGGAGGCTTTGGTGTGTAGGCATAATTAATGAAGTAGAGATCAGCAGAAACTTTGTCCCCTCTTCCATCTCTCGGGTGGGCAGCTGAAAGTGCTAATCTTCTCATCACAGGCTGGGTTCCCTGGCAACCAGGCCCCATCCAGGTGTTATGCAGGACCCCTAGCCACCTGCCAACTCCTTAGCCTATTATAAGACACTATCGCTTCAGGATTTCAAGGATTTTAGGCATTGTAGGTCGGGAAAGGGGGAAAGGAGACAAAGTGTATATTTCTTCCTCAACCACAATGTCCCACGTGACTTTTTAGGTTGAGTTCGACAGTGAAATTAAAAGGCTGTTCCTTAGTCATACAAACCAGCTGCCAAGCCCTTGGTAGCCACGTAGGGCTCATGGGTACCATATTGGGCAGGTCTCATGTAGAGCACATACCTGCAGGATGTTCCAAGCTGCCCATAGCACTGCTCTTGGCAGTGCCGCCAAAACAGATGTGTATGAAGAAATCCCAGTTAGACAACAGCTAGCTAGGTGAGGAGTTTTGATTCTCTCAGAACCTGACCTCCACCTTTATAGATTTTCCTCACTGTATTTCTATCTGAAGCTCTTTACGCCTCATCCTGAAAGCCTCTCCATTTGGAAAAGTCATTCTCTAAACTGGAAAGTCGTGTGTGAGTGGAGCTCAGGGCTGCGGAGGGAAACACGAGCGGATACGTCCTTTTGGACAGTCACCTGGTGTTTTCTGCAGATTTAAATCTGAAAGTTTTACAGCAGTCTTTGAAATGGAAGGTCACAAAGCAGAAAATTTCACTTCAGGGTGACTCAGGACAGGATAGTCCAAAGGTCTAGAAAGTGATTGTCTAGGATTCCCATTCTTGGTTCTCTTTACTTATCCAGCACGTGAAAGATATTGGCAGCCACGCTCGGGAATGAAGAAGGATTTCAGAAGGTAGATCAGGATTTTTCTCTGCCTCTCATTATCTTCTCTTCTTCTTCTTTAACCGCTGTCTACATCGATTGCTTCAGTGTCCATCCAGTGTGAAATAACTGTGCCGTGGAGATGAACATGTAGCATTAAAAGATTGCCACAGCCACGCAGTTTGTTTGTTTGGTGGTACTGGGGATTAAACCAAGGGTCTTGAATACGGTGGGCAAGTGCTCCACCCCTAAGCCATACACCAGCCTGGTCATGCATTCTGAACTCATCTGGTCTGCTGTGCTGAGGAAGCCAGAGCCTTGGACCTCAGGACTGGTCAGTGACGCACCCAGCACAAGCCACCACTAGCACAAATCCAACTCCAGCCCTAACTCCAGGGGCTGTAGGGGTCCAGCACAGCCAATGTGTCCCTGGCCAAGAGGACACTCCACCTTGACAATTTTGTTCATCTGAGAAGCTCCTATAGATGGTGTCACGGATAACTGTGCTGAATCCTATGTCACTGATCAAAGAACCTTGTCTGGCTATATTACTTCAATTTAATTTCGGGGTTTTCATGTTTAAGTCTACATTTACCAAAATTTATTGACTGTCACAAAACAGCTCTATATTGATATTTCCTCTTTTATTCAACTGAAAATGTTTCTGTAAGAAATATTCTTTTCACATATAAAATCTTCAAAAGTCCTTTAATGTGAGACAGTACACAGCATGAGAAATGAAAGAGTGGAAGCAAAGAAAGAATTCCTTGAGACTTTGGCGTGAAGTGTAAGTGTGCCACATCGAGAAATGGCTTGGTGACTTCCTGTGCCCAGGAGACACTGGCACATTGTGATTCACTAGCAATGCCCTCAGGGAGGAAGCTCACTGACATCCTCAAGAAGAGATGGAGAGTCATCCTTCTGGCCACGGGGAACTGATTTTAAATTGAACTCCAAGTCAGAATTCATCCATAGCATGAGTGAGGATCTAAAACACTCGCTTTCCGCACAGCCCAGCCTACTGAGAGGCGATCACAGCAGGGGACAGCCAGATGCGAGGAGCAGGGGAGAGACAGAAGGTCTGTGACCGCGTTTTCTTGGGCTCACAGCCAGCAGAGCAAAGGAGAGGAAACAAAGGTCACCTTCCTGGGCATCGACATCAATGAACAAATCAAAATAAGTGGCAAAATTGTAAACCTTCACAAGACTCATTTGGCAGTTCCTTTATGCAAATCAAATTTGTTCCTAAGCCCCTATTTCAGCCTAATAGCAGAAAAAAAATAAATAAGAAAGGAAGGAAGGAAGGAAGGAAGGGAGAAGAAAAGAAGAAAGAAAGAAAGAAAGAAAGAAAGAAAGAAAGAAAGAAAGAAAGAAAGAAAGAAAGAAAGAAAGAAAGAAAGAAAAAGAAAGATCCAGAGCAGTGATCCAACCACTTCTGATTTGCATTTAAACTTATTTAAGTGTTGCTGGGGCCCACACTTCCCTTTGGCCAGGATAAGGACACCCTCACTCTCCTTCCCAGTGTCTAATCTCTGAAGAAGGATGTCCTTTCTCTCTGCTGGGGCTCTTGTTATCACAGGGTCTATGCAAAGCTATCTTCTCCTAGAGCTTCCTATGGGAGTGGGGCACAAGCCTCCCGCGCTCCGGGGTACACAGATGTGTTTGCAGTTTTAGTACCGCTGCT
This sequence comes from Dinomys branickii, assembly GCA_004027595.1. Taxonomy (NCBI): domain Eukaryota; kingdom Metazoa; phylum Chordata; class Mammalia; order Rodentia; family Dinomyidae; genus Dinomys; species Dinomys branickii. The sequence continues at coordinate 13,638 of PVLD010017871.1, read as the reverse complement.
TTCTGGGATTAAGACGCTGGTGATGAGGTACGCACAGGGAGGGACAGGAAGTAGCTGTTGCACCGGTTCTAAATGCCTCTGCTCCTTGCTGCTTTTTCCATCGTTGGCCCCTCAGCCCAGAGCATCTGCTTTCTTCCTGCCGCACAGAGGGAAACTGTTCACACTCTGAGCGGTCTTCTTCTCCCTGTGTTTTACAGCAGTGTCTCAACTTGCTAGCCCTTTGGAAACACAAGTCCTCCCCTGACTTTACAGAGCCCTTTTCCTGCAGATGTGTGTCTTGCCTTGTGCTTTATTTTTCCCCCTAGAGATTTACAAAAATAAATTTACCTCTTTCATTGATGGCTTTGTTCTAGTTTGGACCTATTCTGTTCTTCCATTGATTTATTGGGTGAAGAGCCCAGAGGTGACTAGAAGCTACTAGGAGTCACTAGGGGTGAAAAAAACATTAGTTACCGGAACAACAGCAACACTGAAGTGGCTGGTGGTAACGAGCGGACGCTGGGCTTTTTGTTTGCCGGGTGCCATTCTCAGACTTTTCTTTGCCTGTGTCATATAATGTTCAGATAGCCTCTGAAGTGGGGGCACGGTTCCCTTCCGACTTCACTGATGAGAAAGTATAGTGTTTGGTGATGAGGCGGTAGTGGGGTAGGGTATGGAGACGAGGACAGCCCAGCTGGGAATGACAGCAAAGGGGATGTGAGCGTCTGCCATCTGACCCTGGGTTGTTAATTAGAACCACCATGCCTTTCTTTGTCTTGCAGTGTCCGGCACATCTCCCGCAAACTGCAGAAGGACTAAAAAAAATTATCAAAGAATTTTCTCCATATGGCATTAGCCATAAAATCTTTCACACTTTTCAAGACAGATAACGCCCACAACAAAAGAGTACCAGAACATTCAAAATGAGAACTCTACTCAGTTAATTTTCAGAAGTTATATTTCTCCAATATTAGAAAAAAAACTACAGAGATGGTCCACAAAGGAAATTATTATGTTCTAGAGGCCATGTCTGATGCACAGATGGGTTTCCCTGAGCTAGCAAGATTGCTAAAGATATCTGTTTAGCTAGGAGCGGCATGCACCGCTACTCTCATTTATTTATTACCCTCTTACAGTCAGTTTAACCTAACAACTATATTGCTTGCTGGCTACAGAAAAGTTGCCACTCCCCATTTATGGTTGCTGGTGGGGAATTGCAAATAAAGTGTATTAGATCCCAGGCATTTGCCGATATGACTTTCAAAGTGTGTGGCTGGAGTCCTTTCTAATTCTGTTAAGTGCAGATTTTGAATCCTGCTTGTTGAAATTCCACACAGGGCAACAGATAAGTCAGCCTGGAAGCACTGGAATTTACATCTCCATGTTCTGTTCTGATCCCCATAGTGGACTTTCCTACATATGGCAAAATAAAGTCTCCAGTTATCAGGATAGCCATAAACGTGGAGATTGATAAACGTCCTGGCATATGTGAACAAGTATAAAATAATCACCATCTGTGGCCACGTGAAGCTTAATCTAGAATGTACTAAGGGGCAGGGCTACTGGGAATCAAGCCAAGAGAGCCCTGAAGTGGCTCCAAAAAACAGTAAAGTATGTTCAGATTAAAAGAGAAAAGCAACCTAGAAAATTCAGTCTGGGATGTTTGTGTAGCAAGAAACAGCCTTTACCCCTAAGCAGGTCCTCAGGACACTGGGGAAACGAGGACTCAATGATATCTTCTCAGTGACAAGGCAGATTTATAGAGCAGAATGCAAGCAGCACATTCAAATACATACCAAAAATGTATTCAAAATTATGAAAGGTATTTTCATGTGAAATGAGACAACTCTCTGGAAATTGTACCCTATCTTCTAACAATATTTGACTGAATAAATTATTAGTTTACATGCCACAATTTCATTAAAATTTTTTTAAATGACGAAATATTTTCTTGCTCCTATGATCTCTGCCAAGTGTCTGCTCATGAGAGATTTGCAAGTGCAAGAAGAAATATGCAAAAGGAATCTGAGATGCAAGGGGGAAGGCTCTTCTTGCAGACTGAAAGGGACGGTGGTGCCTAGCATAGGGACATGCACTAAACAACACTCAGCACGAGCTTTGTGCATAACTGGAACATCCTACATCACCTGTAGAATTTCCTAAACAAAAGGTGCTGAGTTTTATGCAGGTAATGCAGAAAAAATGTGGGCGCCCCAAGTGCGGTGACATCAGACTACAGTTGTACATATACTTAGGGCAAGCAAGGCAGCCCTGCTCTGTGCTGCTGGACACGGTGAACATGGGGCAGATGGAGTGCTCAGATCCATTCTACATGACCCACACAAGACCTACATACCTGTGTGAAGAAGGTCTTCCAGGGAATCGGCTCCCTTTGGTGAGCAGAAAGTGAAAGCACTGATCTGAATCATAATAAGCTGCAGACAACACAAAGACCATGGCTAGTTTGCTGTTTGTGCATCATCAAGATGAAAGGTGACTGGTTCTCAGCAAGGAAGAGAAGCGCAGAAAGGAAGGGTGAAGAGAGTCATGCTGCATCGCCGCTTGAGTTCAGAGTGGTTTGGGACCTGGGAGCTTCTCGTCCTATTGAAACTAAGGGACTTTGGGGAAGTTTCTTTTTCTTTTCAATATCCACATTATGAAAGTTTCAATATTTACCTCGAGGTTAACATTAGAAAAACTGCCTTGTTTATTTTTTTAAAAATTGGTTAGTTTCTTTACATTACTTGCTGGGTCTACCATCCAAGAAGAGCTAAAGGGTTGCCACCTTATCCTGGGGTTGTGGAGCTGTGTTGAAAATTTTATCTGCATGGAAAACAGCTGTATGTGGAAAATCAGCATTTCAGAAGAACGTCCTGGGACACGAATGGAAAACCCATTCGGATAGACAGGCTGAGAGAACTCTCTTTCTGTCATCTTGGGTCCCGTCTTTACGGCTTTGCCTTTTCCATCTCCTGCTTTTTTGTTTCCTCCTGCTTGTTTGTTTATCTGACTTTCAACTCTACCTGGCAATAAACATCTGAGGTTCATCCTGGGCTCAGTATCAGGAAAATCTCAAGGTTTGACTACTTCTCAGTCGGGGTATTTCATTAGGAATAGATCACACCACAATTTCTGAGATAGCCAGGGTTGGATTATCACCTCACACAAGCAAGTAAAAAGTAACACAGGTGTGTAACTAAATAGAACTCGTACGCTAAGCAGAACTGTTACTGGTTTTCTTCTGGCATTTTCCACTGGGCTCATCATAGTCCTGACTGTGGCCAAAGTAGGTTCCATGATTTTGAAAAGTAAAGAAAATAAATATAACAAAGAGTCACCAGACCAAGTGGTAATCCTGCCGTTTGCTGTCTGTCAATGGGCCAGTCATCTCTGATTAATCTACTTAGACTTACTTTCCAATATTGACTTATTTATGGTGCCTCAGCTGGTAATTAGTTATTGACTCTGTGAAAAACAAATTATTTATAAAGTATATATTCTATGATGTCACAAGATACAAATGAGCTTTAGAATGACCAATGACTCCTCAAAGCAACTTAGTCTATACCTGTGTACGAGAGTCTCCAGTGGCTACTAAACTGCTTATGAGAAATCCAGTTCTCTGAGTCATTTGGAGACAAACCTTTCAAAAGTAAGCCAATACATGGGATGAAATAATAGCTAAGCAACAGAGTCAAAGACACAAAGGAAAAGTGAGAGAGCTGTATTTATCAACACAGTATCAAGACAGATGAGTGACTTTATAAGCTTTACATTTACTATGTGGCTAGCCCTGCTTTGTACTTCCCTGAGCAAGAGCTCTGAACCTTTCATGGCTATGCAAGCAGACAGGTGACTTCATTTTGTGGATTTCCATTTCTTTTTTCAAACCACTTTAAAAAATATAGTTCAGAAGCTCTAGTCACACAATTGGTTAGAGTCCTGTGCTGCATTACAGTGCTTTAGTCAACTGGGGACCCCGTGATGGTGGTGCCAGACAGTGATGTCACGCCTAGGGATGTGCTGACTGCGTTAGTTTGCATAGGATGCAGCCTTCCTAACAGTCATTTCCCATAAACTGTCCTGCTGTTAAGTGTTCTGTGACTGCAGCATGTTTCCAAGTGTTCTTGGTGCCTGAGAAAACAAGTGGTTCCTAATTTATAACAGTTCAGCTTACAGATTTTTGGGTGTATGATGGTGTCAAATCATTACACATTCAAGTAGGAGCTACACCAGTTTTGAGCTTTGATCATTTCCCTGACTAGTGCTTTGTATCATGATTCTCACTCCAGGACTGGACAGTGGTCACAGATCCTAGTCAGCCAGGGTTCATGAGGGACAGGCAAGTTACACTTTATAGGGGACCGTGTGGCAGGCGTCTTTTGAATACAGGTGTTCAGTAAGTTACATGAGACATTCAGTTCTATGTTATGGAATAGGCTCTGTGTTAAATGATTTGCCTACCTATAGGCTACTGTAAGTGTCCTGAGCATGTTTATGGAAACTTAGATTAAGTTCCAATGTGTGGTACGTTGTGTTGAGCATATGATGCAGTTTTGGCTTATAATATTTCCAACTTATGACGGGTTTATGCGGAATGTGACCTTACCATAACTCCAGGAGAAGTGGAGCAACGTCAGTAGATCAATATTTGAAGACAGACTCGACATTTCAAAATACAACCAGCACTTAAAAAAATTAGAAACATTTTTCCTCTAGTTTTAAACTTGCCACCATATCTCCTGTTTGTGTGTCCATTTTCCATCAGCCTTTCAATGAATGTGTAGCCCTAGAGGTTTCCCTTTCTCTCCCTCTCTCCCTCTCTCCCTGTCCCTCTCCTTTCCCCTCCCCCTCCCTCTCTCTCCCCTCCCCTTCCCCTCCCCCTCTCTCTCCAGTGCTGGGGTTTGAACCCAGGAAGTGCCAAACTACATACCCAGCCTCATTTACTCATTTTATTTGCCTTTTGAGACAGGCACTGGCTATGCTACTCAGGCTCGCCTCATATTTGCAGTTCTCCCTCCTACCCTGGCCCCAACCAGGTATGATTATAGGTGTGTGCCGCTACACCCAGCTCCTTGAGAACTTCTTTCATGCTCTGTTTGGGGTTCATATTGGAGGATAGCACCAACTGATCACTGCCCTCATATTGCTGACAGATTTGGCCTGAGACACATAATACAGCACTTTAAAATAAAATATTTAGATGAGTTCCTTGGACCAATAAGAGAACTGAACCTGAGGAAGAGTTAAAGAAACATAGCTCTCAATATCCTCCAAAAACACACTTGGAGAAAATCGATATATGTCCATAAAATAGTCACTAAAGGCAAAGTTTTATAACCTGTCAAAATTAAGGCCTGGGAAGAGGGCATAATGAAAAACACGTACCCATTCTTTAGTTCTTCTCAGAAAAAAACAATAAAACTCAGAGGACTATTTCGCTCTTTGCCTCCTCCAGTGATCACGAGGTGGCAGTGTTTCTGAGCTGTGGGGCTGCGGTCCCCGGAAATGGAATTGGGCAGCTTTGCTGCCAGGATCCAGGCTGTGGAAGAACTTTAGGGGTGGAAAAAAAAAAAAAACCAAGCAGCAAATACCAGTGCACTCATTGTTTAATTTTGGCAGCATAGTTTGTATTTCTGGGGAAGGGCAAGCTTGGGCCTCAATCTTGAATGTATTCGAAGGGTTACAATTCTGTGGCCCTGGTTTGAATCCTCCTAAAATGAGGGCTGCTAAAGGCCTTGGGAAGTAAGATGAAGGCGATGGGCCGGGAGTGGCTGGGGTTCAAGGGTGCAGGGCATGAGGAGAGTTGATTGTGGCTCTTAGTGAGGGAAACACAGGGGGGCTCTTCAGTACGGGACAGTGGTGGCAGAAACAGATTTTAAGGGGTGCGGGGTTGGCTACGGTAGGTTTTGTAGACAGTCAGGGAGAGGACCATTTCCAAAACTGCTTGTCAAAGGTGGAGCAGCAAGGAAGCAGTGTGTATAGAGCTCAGAGGTGTTAGCTTTGTGCACAGAGAGAAAGGGAGACAGAGACTGACTAGGCAGTTATGGAGTGTGATTGAAAAGTCCAGTGGATGTTTAAAAAAATTAACAGTAAAAGACACATTACGTTAGTTCCCCTAAAAATATTCCTCCTCATTCCTGCTACTTCTGAAGCAGTTCTGGGAGTCCTCTTTCGATAATGTCTTTATGACACAGGCAGGAATAAAAAGTACAGGGAGTACTGCTGGCAAGTGCTGTCCGACAGAAAGGCAGACGGATAAACTCTGTGTGGTGTCTCCCATCCACCTTTTTCACCAGATCTGGCACTGTGCAACTTTTGTTTCTTCCCCCAAAGCAAAATGATCATGAAAGATACATGTTTTAAATCCAGTTCAGGACAATGAGGCAGCCACAGTAGCACAGCTAAACACATGCACGAAAGAAGACTTCCAGAACTGCTTCCGAAATGGCATGGATGATGGGATAAGTATTTGCCAAACAAGGAGGAGTACTCTAAGGTGCATGAATGGCACTGCATCTTTTACTGTGATAGTTTTCTTCTAACCATTAATATTCACTGTGCTTTGTGACACAGCATGTAGTCATTATACCAACTCAACTAATTAAAAAGTAAAACAAGTTGGGAGAAGAAAGTGCGTTTGTGGCTGAGGCGTCTGGTACTGGTACAATATCAGCTGGAGAAGGCTGGCTGTTGTCCTCCATGAGGAGTTCTCCCTGGAGGGAGGAGGAGTAAGTTATCGAAGAGTCCGCTTTGAGATGCAGATAGAAAGCTGAGGCCATGAGTGCGGGCACAGAGGGGTGTCCGCAGTGAGGGGGTGAACTGCCCCAGCTAATAATAAGCCCACATCCCCCCAAGGTGACAGAAGTCATCATGCTATTAACAATAGCCTTCTATACAGCAGCTCATTTGCAAATGAGTTACATAGATCAGGGGTATGTGTATCCTATAATAATTGCTCTATTGCAAGTTATGTAGAAGGGCATCTGAATTAAGATTTATTATCTATAGAGATCTAGGAGCTTGTGATACAAATAAAAGGGGTATATCTGCCATGCACAGAAGGTTAAGGCAAGTGGTCTAGTCCCCACCTGGACTCTCTGTCCCCATCTTGACAGTAACTTTCTACCCTCTGGAGTGCAGCTTTTTTTTTTTTTTTTTTTTTTTTTTTTTGCAGTACTGGGGATCGAACTCAGGACCCTGCGCTTGCTAGGCAAGCGCTTATTCCACTGAGCTATATCCCCAGCCCCTTCTACTCTCTTTTTCTAAGTTCAAAGCCATCTTGGACAAGAAAATGAGAAGAAAGCCAGGAAAGCTGGTTGTCAACCCTCCCTGTGCCCCAGAATTACCTAGGACTCCTAGAAAAACACACATGCCTGCATCATGTCTATGGAGATGCTGATTCTGTGGATCTGGGAAAAGAAAATCAGGAGAGGCGGGTGTGTGTAAGACATGGGAGAAGCACTTAAACGAGGAACTGGCCACTCTCATCTAATGCAGCAGAGAGGCCAGCAAACTCAGCCCCTGGGCATGGTGGCTGGAAACCCTGGGAAGCCCTCCTAGGAACATCCTCACAGTGGGGGTGGAGGGTCTTTTGCTAGAATGGAGGCAGCGGTGGCAGCATGGTTGCTAGGTGACAGCTGAAGCCACAACTCTGTTAGCCAGACGGGATCTAAATGAAAATGAAGCTGCCCTCTGAGTTCCGCAGGACTCTGCCTCACACCCTGCAGCAGCAGCCTTTATCTCACAGGGTAATCATGTTTCCTTATCTGCTTCCCCCAGATTGCACAGTGAATTCCTCCAGGGAAGGGGTCTTGTCCTCGCAAATACTTTCTTGAATTCCTAATTCAAAGACTGAATCTGTCTGGATGTTTTCTCTCTGAAATCCCAATTGGAAAAAACGCGTCCCCTCACGCCCCCCCCATGGTGTAATTGACACACACACACACACACACACACACACACACACACACACACCCGCTCTGCTTGGGTAAGGGAGCAGAACAGGCAACTTGCTTCTCCCTCAAGAGGAAAAGGCACAAAATCTTCACAATAACAAAAGGGGATGCGATTGTTTAAGCTGTTCTTCTTGCTACTGGCTTAAAATTTATTGGAATAAACAAAAACTGATCAGAAGTGAATGCATTTAATATATTTAGAAGTCCTCTAACTATTTTCTATCTCCGCTACCCACTCAGCCCACAAGAGGAATCTCGGATGCCTTTTGATACTTTATCTTGGGAACAGCCACGCTGTTTTAGAATTAATGAAGAGATTCTCAGATTTTCATTTTATTCAATTATTCTTTTAAAATGTCTTTTTCTTCCCCCCAAAATCACATCATATATTAAAAATAAGTTATCTCTAAAGAGAAATTATAAAATTTAGTAAAATTTAATGGTACTGGTTATGTCTTTACTCTGTCGGTTTAATAAACCAAGGGTTGAGTACAACACTTTCTGAAATTAACTGGACTAGAGTCGCTAAGATCTTTCAAGTTCAGATCACAGCTCTGGAAGCTTTACCTCCCAGTGGTATTGCTGGCTTCCAGTGAATATCTGACACAGGCCAAAGATTTCTTGGTGCCCTCCTAGCCAACATCAATTTTCCAGCATGATCCTTTGATACCCGTCACTTTCCATATGAGACCATTTCCTCCCTCACAAAACTGTTTCGCAGACTCTGTGATTTTAAACCAAAGCTACAAAACAGTTTTGCGGTACAGTCAAAGGCTTTCAGAATGGTGTGAGCGACACATGCCAGCTTCCTAGCGCAAAGGCTTGAATAGATGCTACCTTAATTCTCCATGAGGAGGGGAGGGTTCTGCCTTTAAAAATAATTTTTAAAATTTTTTAAGTCAAAGTGTAAGACACTCACTCATATTATATTCTATTGACTTGTTATATTTTAGTGGCAAGCACAAAGTCATTTTGATAGGTGGCAATTTAAATTAAATGCTCTTCTCCAAATGGAAGGGAAATTAGCCAGGCTGGTGGATCAGCCTCTTCAGGCAATATGTCTCCATGTGTCAGCTCGCTACTCTCTGCCCAACAGCCTGAGCCCCTATTAGGGACCCAGACCGATGAGATCACTGTGGCGAGCTATAGGTCTTGGGCGAGTTAACTGGTCCGCTTTTGCTTGGTAATGAGGAGAGTGTCTCTGGAAAATAGGAAATTGGAATCTGTCACCTCTCAGCAAACTGATGAGCGATTGCTATTGTTTTGCGTCTCTGTAGAGTTAGCGCCGCGTCTTAGCTATTCATCGGCCCTGAGAGCTTAGCATCTCTCCTATTTCTCAGAGCAAATTCTGAGAAGTGTGCTGCATAGTGTAATTGTTGAAAAACAAAGTGAGAGCAGTTTTCCTGCAAGTGAGAGGACACGAGCTTCACCTGCTCTCAGCAATTTTAACAGCAGGGAAGGGGAGGTGATTTTCAAGGTGACCTTGGCTGAGAACATAAATCAGAACGCTCTCTGCAAGAAACTCCAGATCCCTTGAGATGATTCTGGTTCCTAAATTCCTGAACGTGAAGTTCACAAACACCAATGCCAATGTGTATGGCAACACTTCCAATAAGTTCTAATGATTGGAATGACATATGTGGGGTAGAATTAATAATTGGAGAGCAAGAAAAAAATCAGGATTTATTGCAAAACCAGTTTTTAAATTAATTGAATGAGCTAAAGAGAAGGATTTAAGATTTTAGTCTTTGCTTCATCCCTATTAAAAGAGAAGCTTTGGAGAAAATGAAGTTCCTCCTGAGGAGAACACTATAAAAATTGAACATTTGGAAAAAACCTTAAAGATATTCAGCTTCAAACTATCATTTCCTGTGAAGTAATAGGAACAATGAATATACGATTACTACAAAAATAGAAGGAAAGCACCTGTTTTAGTGAAATATAGCTCGACTAAAGCTTTCAAATGAGGAGCATGTCCACTTTATCGGTCTAAGCACTGAAAAATAACATTGAAGGGGTGGGTGTAACTCAGTGGTAGCACACTTGCCTAGCATGTGTAAGGCCTTGGATTCAATCATCGGTATTACCAAAAACTAAAAAAAAAAAAAAAGAGGAGGAGAAGAAGGAAAAGGAGGAGGCTGAAGGAGAGGGAGGAGAAGAGAATGGGAAGTCCACCTCCCATTGCAAGTGTAAGTAAGGTGTCATGGAACTATTGCGTGTGACTTACAATGTAACACGCACTTCTTAGGATGGCTCTGAAAACCTCAGAAGCCCCTACATTTGCCTTTCATTTAAGGAGATGAAAGGAAATATTCTTTGGGTGTGCATTAGCAGATTCCCTACTTCTTGGCCCAGTGACTTTCACTGAGTGGATTTCATGGCCCATTATAGAATACTTAGATTTGTTTCCACAGTCAGGATTTATTTCTCTCCACAGTACAGTCAGAACCCGATTTTCTGGCCGTTGGACCAAGCGTTCTACTTTAAAACTAACCTTTGTGTCCTTGACTCTCTTTCCCAAAGTGTCTTCTCTCCCTGGGATGGATTGTGGCCACCTCCCCGTTGTAGTCCCAACTTACATCCACAGTTTTTTTAACAATCATGACTGTGTTTATGGGCACAGTATTTCTTTGGCCTTTAAAAGAAGAGGGCTTTTTTTTTCAGATATGGTTCTAGAAATATTTTTTTCAGAGATAAAACTTTGGATAATGTATATTTCAATTAAAAAATACATCATCTTGACATTGTAAGAAATGCATACTCCGAAATGAATCTGCCTAAATTTCCAGCTGAAATGTTTCTCTTTGAATACCATGGGCTGGAAGCAAAGATTGAGGCTGGGATCAGCTAGAGAGAGAACCTGGGAGTGGCGATGGGGGAGGTCTTATGCTCACTGCAGAGAACGCAGGGCAGGGAGAAACTGGCTGGCACCGCCTAGGGCTGCATCAGCTCCTGTGGCTGCTGTGACAAATTATCACACATTTAGTGGGTTACAACATGTATTTACTATGTGCCTGTTCTGTCTCATACGGGTCACACTGGGCTAAGACCAAGGCACTGGTAAAGCTGTGTTCCATTGGAAGCTCTGGGGAAAACCCATTTCCTCGTCTTTGCTTCCTTTTGGATTCGATAATATATGCACATGTTCTGGAGATTACAGTAGGGACATCCTTGAAGAGACAAGGAAGACAATTTTTTGCATGCCACAGGGACTGTGATGATGTGTTTGGAATAAGGAAATGTGAGGCCCTAAATAATCCGCCAGATTTCTGTGACCTGTGAATGTGGTTTCATGTTGGTGACATTCTTGCAGAAGGGTGGAGTGGCCAGAAGCCGTCATCTGAGGCACCTGCAGAGTTGAAGGATGGGCAGCGTGGTCACTCACTGCAGCCCAGCCTTTTGCCCTCTGGGTTGCACCATGCACTTGCTCAAAAATGAGTGATTGCATCTCCGATGCCTGCTGGTTGCTTCCCCGTGTTTAACATTCATCTGTGCCCCTTGAAGTTCCTTATCATTTGAGTCTTTAAAGCACCTCATGTACACTACATTTTTCATGGCTGTTATTTTTAAGCTTCCATGTTATGCCTGGATTAGAGACCATGGCACAAAAAGAAAGAACAGTGCATAAAGCCCACAGGTGAAGCAGGGTGACCTGGGGGTAGGAATGTGTGGGAAGGGAGGCTGGGAATCTTCAAAGAAGATCTAGCGGATAAAACACACACCTGCATTTATGAATAAGTGGCCAGGGATAAAAGATGATGGAGGAAGAGAGAGAGAGAGAGAGAGAGAAAAAAAAAAAAAAAATATATATATATATATATATATATATATATATATATATATATTTGCAGCTATAGGAAGCTGTGCTTGAAGACAGACTCCTGCAAGTGCAGTCACATTACCTGCCACAGATATCCTGGAGGTCTGACTCATGGTTAAGACACTCTGCACTGGCAGGCAGCATGGAACTCACTGGCCGTGGGACCTAGGCTCACTTTCCTGAAGTATGTGGGTATTGACTGAATGTGTCTTAACAAACCAAAAGCTTTTGGTTTTTCATTCCTTCACCTCTCTCTGTCTCTCTCTCTGTCTCTGTCTCTCTGTCTCTGTTTCTCTGTCTCTCTCTGTCTCTGTCTCTCTGTCTTTCTCTCTCTCTCTCAGAAATATAAACAGTGATAGAATATAAGTACCGGCAAGCTTCAGCACAGATCCACAGCGCAATTTCTGCCAGCACGTCTCTAGTGGTAGCAAACCTGTCTTCTGGGGAAAGGCCATTTGTGGAAAATTCTCTCTGGAGTCCAGTGTCTCAGAATTTCTGAGCCCTTCAACTTGTAGTTTTTGTGATTTCTTTAAGCCTGCAGATAGATACTGTTCACAGGATTATCTTGGCTACCATCTAAAAATACCCTTTAAGAGATTAAACATTGATTCTTTCCTTATGCATTAAAGTAAGTAAATCTTAAATACAGTGATTATTTAGCTTACAGACATATCAGCCAGATTTTCCTATTAGTTTCAGAGCTTATCTTTGTATTTTTAAAATCATAGATTGCTCAAAAGATTATTTGGGAAATGTAGTGAAAATGTTCTATTATACTCAAAAGGAGTTTGTGTTACAAAAGAAGTATAAATTGTGATAGAGAAAATATCACATGTGTTCAGAAAGGTTTGGAACATTACAATTGTGATTATGCTACTGCATTGTTGATCTTATTAAAGGAAAACAAGATTGACTACTAGATTTTATATATCTTCTTACGTATACATGCCGTTGGACCTAAAAGTAATCAACACAGAGACACTCAGATCCTACGTGATCCAAGCAAACTTAACCAAGGAGCTGCATTGCCAGGTCCACACATGTTCCATGAGAAAAATAGAGATACTGACATAGCCAAAAATCTGTGGCAGAAGTTTTCTAAACAAATGCCTGTGTATTGAGAGAGCTTCTTATAGACAGGACCATACCCTGTACACCCCATCTGTGTGTATAAATCATGAACTGTGCTTGCATCCAGCAGGATCTATTTATTTCCAAAATAACTGTGCCTTGATCAAACAGGATTCATGTGTGTGTGTCGTACCAAGCAGACACACTGGGCCGGATGTGGCTCTTTTCCCTGACTGTTTGATTCAATGGGATCCAGGCATTTTCCAACTGCACAGCTGTGGCTTGGGGAGAATCCAGGTGTTTTTCTCACTGCATATTTGTGGAATTGGCAGGGTCCTGGGTATTTCCTTTGCTTTTTTTGCCTGGAGTTATTATGACATTTATTATGTGTGTGTGTTTGTATGTGTGTGTGTAATACATATATATTTTTTTTCAGTGAACTTTGCTTTGTCCCAGGAAATAGATCATCTTTATCTTCACACAGAGTAATAGTGCCTAGCAAAATATGAGCAGGATTCAATACTATGCATCTTTTTCATTCACTAGTTACATCTTTCATGCTTTTATACAAAGGCACGAATATTCTAAAAATTCCTCCATGTGAATGGAAGTAGACTAGCTTTTTACACAGAAAGGTAATAATTATTTACTCAGAGGGTATTGCTGTATTGCAGTGGGATATCACACCTGTCCTGACAACCACTTGTGAAGAATCTGTAGGGCTTGGCTTTGATTTCCAATTGAAGAGGTAAGTCAGCCTCCTGAGGTTTGGCAAAACATATACCCTCTTTTTTTTTTTTTTTTATTTTA
>PVLD010017870.1:0-40587 GCA_004027595.1 Dinomys branickii | reverse complement strand
AAATAAAAACAACATCGAGATTTCATCTCACCCCAGTAAGACTGGCCAGTATGAAAAAGTCATCCAATAACAGATGCTGGCGAGGCTGTGGAGAAATAGGGACTCTATTACACTGCTGGTGGGAATGCAGACTGGTGCAACCACTGTGGAGAGCCGTTTGGAGATTTCTCAGCAAACTAGGTCTAGAGGTTTCATTCAATCCAGCTATTCCTCTTCTGGGTATTTTCCCAGAAGATCTGAAAACATCATATCACTCTGATATATGTGCACCCATATTTATAGCAGCACAATTTGTAAGAGCTAAAAAGTGGAAGCAACCCAAGTGTCCATCCACAGAAGACTGGATTAAAAAATTGTGGCATTTTTATATAATGGAATATTATTCAGCTATAAAGAAAGACAGTTTTGGGGACTTTGTAGGCAAGTGGTCAAAACTGGAGGCCATACTCATAAGTGAAATAAATCAGTGGTACATGTGCAGGCAACGTATTGTATCACTGGTGTAAGAACCTAAGGGTGGGAATATAAACTAAGAGACATGAAGGAAATCTGTTCAAAAACAAAGAACAGATGGGATGAGGGAAAGGAGAAAAGAAAGAGACAAAAATGTATGTGTGTATATATGAATATACATATATGCAGGAGGGCTAACATGGTTCTACTATTGTATTATATCACTTAATGCTAAGGAATAATTGATGATGGGTTATTTGATCAATCTTGTATGTCTGTATGTGTTATCCTGAACACACACTTTGAAGATATCAATATGCAAAGCAGCAACTATTCGTGGGGTTTTTTTTTTTTTGTCTTTGGTTTTTTGTTTTTTGTGTTTTTCTGTTGTTGAGAGGATTAATTGTCTGACCAATTTTGCATGTCTGTATCTGTTTTCATATATATACACTTCGAAGATATCAATAGGTAAAGCAACAACCACTGCTGAGTCCATGTCACCTTGTCTGTAGATCACTTTTGATTGTACTATTTTTTATCCGAATTTGTGTCTGTTTGTTAATATGTTTTTGTGCTTTTATTCTTTTAAAAATAAAAAAGAAAAAGAAAGTGTAAGTAAGGACCAAAACGTATATCAGATATTGCATTGTGTATTTGTCCCATGGTTTCTTTCTCCTTTCATCTGTTCATAGGCACCTAAGCTCTTTCTGGAACTTAGCTGTTGTGAGTTGTGCCGCTATAAACAGGCTGCCTATGCATCACTGTGGGAAGCTCTCTTTAACTCTTTAGGGAATATACCCAGGAGAGCTACAGCTGGGTCACGTGGAATTTCTACTTTTTGTTTTTTGAGGAATCTTCATACTGATTTCCATCATGACTGTACTACTAGTTCACATTCCCACCGACAATGTCAGATTCCTTGACAGCATTGTCCCTTCTTGTGTTACTGCTGATGGCCACGCTGACTGGGTAAGATGAAATCTCAGTGTTATTTTGATTTGAATTTTTTCTAATTGCTAAAGGTCATGAACACTTTTTCATGTACTCCTTGGTCATTCGTACCTCTTTTATGATAAGTGTGTTCCAAGTGTTCGCGAGTTTTTTTTATTAGACAATTTATTTGGGGGATTTAAAAAATATTCTCTGTATGTGCCAGATTATTAGTTCTCTATCAGAGGAGGAAAAATTCTAGCAATTTTTTCCCATTGTGTAGGTTGTCTCTTCATGTTGTTTATTTTCCTTGCTGGGCAGAACAGTTTTAATTCAGTATAATTCCGCCTCTTGATTCTTGGTAGTTTTTCCTATGATTCAGCAGTTCTTTTCAGAAAGTCCCCACCTGTGCTTATGGCCCAGGCATGTCCCCAAGTTATCTTCCAGTGGTTTCAATGTATCTATAATCTATATCATGAACAAGTCCATGTTGTAGATCATTATCATTTAGAAAACATCTTACACAACTTCACATGCAGCCTATTAGCTACCCAGTGTGTTAGATACTATCATCTGTATTTATCTATGAAGCACCTGAAACTCGGGCACACTAATTTCTGTTTCCCTTGCCCCATCACATAGGTAGAGATGGAAAGAGGCTGAACCTGAATTTTGATTTTATGCATCTAAAACAATTTGAATTTCCCTGTGTAAAGACATTCTTTACCATAAATCACAATGTTTGTCATCGTTATATGAGCATTACATTCAGAGGGTAAAAATTAAATACCCACTACCTACAATATATACATTATAACATTTTAAACATTTTAAATCAAAAATTTTATAAGTATCACACACAAAAAAAATTATATAAGTATCACACACAGAAAATCTTCGCCATTTTCATGCTAAAATTCTTTACTTTGTGACAGATTTACTTACGTGAACATAAGTAGAAATTTTTATGCTGTTAATATCAATGGCTGTGCCTCTAGGAACTGTGACCCCTAATATTCGTATTCTGAAATCCTAGACCCGGAGGTGATGGCATTGGGGGCGGAGCTTTGAGAAGGTGATTAGGTCCTGAAGGAAGACTAATGCATGAGATTCGTGCCCTTATAAAAGTGGGCTGAGCCCTTCCAACACGTGATAACACAGCTAAAAGTCACCCCATCTATGAGAAAAGTGGGCCCCAAGCAAAACATGGAATCTGTGTGACCCTTGATCTTTGACTTCCTAGCATTCAAAACTATGAGAAAGAAATTTCTGTGGTTTATAAGGGATCCAGTTTGTCATATCTTGTCACAGTATACTGACAAGTAAAATACTTGTTTACTTAAAATGTATGTGACATGAAGTTATGGGTCAATGAAACAATAACACAGAAATATTTTAGAAATGTTGGGTTTTCTTGCTTAGTTTCCATCTTCTCTTTCTTCTCTCTCCCTTGCCTCACTCCCTCCAGCCCCTCGATTCTTCCAAAAAAGATGTTTTACTTAAACTATAAACAACTACTTAAAATGTACAAGTCCATACATTTACTTTATTAAAATTATAGAACATAACATGATACAATATTTCAAATGGATGTGATATAAAAATCAATTTTTATTAAAAGTAAAACTGTAACAACATAGGAGTATCGCTAAGAGACAGGAAGAGTATCTTCAATTTCATAGATAAAATGCAAAACATTTCCTTTTCAATCACCACTTATTTCACCTATAACTTAAAATAATGAGTCCATTACTTGGAACTCTGAACAAAATAAGCAATTCATCTTCCCAAGTGTGAAGGGCAAGAATCTTTGTGAAAATGGTGTATGCCACTTTTCCCACAAAGCTAGCAGCGCTCACAGTGGTTAACAAGATCTGCCCGAAAGAGGCAGAACAGTTCATTTTTGGCTCCTGCCCTCCAATATGATTTTAGCCTCCTCCTAAAACCCCTCCTGTTTCTGCTCTCCAATGCACTAGATTTCTGTGCTTTTCATGTCATTCTCCTGGGAGTATGGACTGTCTGCGGTTCTGTCGTAAACACACCTAAAGCTTGAGTGATTGATACTTTAGGAAATTTACTGTATACTTATACGTTATTTCTTTAATTTTGACTAGGCAGGCTATGTATATTTTTAGTAACCAGGAATTGCAAAGGTATTTACTACTATTTGCCATCTTCTTATCTTCCCACAAAGAGATTATCTGTGT
Source organism: Dinomys branickii (assembly GCA_004027595.1). Classification (NCBI taxonomy): domain Eukaryota; kingdom Metazoa; phylum Chordata; class Mammalia; order Rodentia; family Dinomyidae; genus Dinomys; species Dinomys branickii. Next base: position 36,997 of record PVLD010017870.1, on the reverse strand, counting down.
TACTTTCTTATCTTTCAGATATAGTTTAACCCTATATAAGAAAAAGTGAATAAACATTCTCCTACATTCCCTATTATATTTTACTCAAATAATAGGATAATTTAAAATATTATTTGTTTCCTTTTTAAAATTCACAACATATTTTGGAAATTTTTATATTCAGCTATGTAAGAGATTCTTCTTTTAAATTGATGTAAATTTACTTTATATCAAAAAGAGAAAAAGTCTGTGTTTCACCAAAAGTCATCTAGATATCAGATAGAATAGCAATTATGAAATTAACTTACTTAACCAGGTTTTTAAGATTTCTTTCTACTTGTGGGCAAATTTGAGTGTAAATAACTGGCAACCTCTATAAGTAATAAGCACTTGCCCTTACATGTAATATCAAATGCTTTAAACATATGCTCAGGCATGACAAAAAGAGTTAGCTATTGTTTCAAGGATGATTACACGTTTAGCTAACACATGTCTGTTTAACACAAATGAGATGTATCACCTCTAAAAACTGCATATTTAAGATGACTACATGAATGATAACCAGTATTTTATGTAATACAACAAATCGTGAAAGGACCTGTGTATGGGTATATAATTTTTCCGTCTAGCAGACAAGTCCACACTATAATATAAATAACAACCCGTTCATTTATCTAAGCTTCTTATGAAGTATCATATGAACATGAAAACATGAAGTATAAGTGAACAACTATAAATTTATCTTCACAAAGCGGACATACCATAAAGAAACGAATATTACCAGTATACCTGAAGCTGCCCTTAGAGCGAAGGATTATATTGCTTAATAATGTTTCATACATGGTTGATTAGAAATCTACCGAACTCTTGAAAATATTACCCCTAATATCTCCATCTCCCACTATGCCTTCCTACTTCCTCAGCTTTTACACCAAATGCTATAAAAGCATTTTATCTTTAAAATCAAAAGAAACTGCCACTCTGGAGAGCGACACCGTGGTAAAACAAGTGAGGGTGGCTCCTCCAGCCTGAATGTGCTCGGGCAGGGATCGCAGAACAGTGGATTCGATACATTAGTGCCTGAGAAAGGCGCTCTAGGTCTGTGGAATTCTGCCAACCAGCCAGGCAAGAAGTAGGGCAGCATACTACTGGTGAAGAAATTAAGCACCCTTGTTCATATAGAAAACAGTTCATGGTGAACCTCCAGACCTGAGAGTCCAAGAAACTGGAAGAAACTGCCTTGTGCTGTGAGTCCAGTGTTAGAGAAAGCTTAAGAGCTGTAAAATCTCTTATTTGGCAAATCCCATTTGCCCACCACATGGAGCCTTACACCATAGAAGGCAGGAAAATTTCTGGTATTCTTACGTATTCTGAGATATTAACCTTGGTATTTTGGTTGTCCAGTTTTTAGCTGCATAGTTCTTTTGTTTTTTCTTTCTTGATACCTGGACTGTCTCATATTTCATTGGTCATTTTTCCTAGGAAATCTTCAAGTCCTTTCACAAATTGTATTGAGGCTAGAGAATGCTTTGGACATGACCCTCTATAAAGAACAACACTTTAATGTAATTTGAACTAATTTAATTCTGTAATGCAAGAGGGAGAAAGCGTTTCCTATCGTTTTCTCCTGGTGCCAGTGACAGCATTTTATAGCTGTTGGAGAGAGGGCAGTCTGTAAAACATTCTGATTGAACTCTTCTAACTAAAGCTTGGGTTCTAAATTTCCGTGATCTTTACTGATTGCTGCTCAGCAATATTCTTCTGAGACAGGGACCCACTGTGTAGTTCAGTCTGGCCCTGAGTTCACTGTGTAGCCCAGGCTGGCCTTGTAACAGCTGCCTCTACCAACAGGGCAAGGCCAGGTCCTACAGTGAGCCTCAGAGACCGGTGATCCCTGTTTGAAGCAGCTTACATTACGGACTTCTTTGTGCCTATAAAAGCTTCCTTTTACTTCACCCTGTCCGTATTCATCTTCAATTTAACTTGCGTATCCCAGATTGCAAGCCCGTTACTTGTCACCAAATGAATTCAAGTTTTCAGAGAACTATCTTCTCTTTTATTAATTTTGATAAGGATTTCAATACCCAAGAGCCAATCAGATCCTTGAATATAACCTTTAGAAGGCAGCTTAAACAAGATGGCAAATTCAAGAATTAAACTGGCCTTCAAATCATGGATGACTTAATTTTAGACAAACTGAATATACTGAACATTACACTGTATTAACCTAATATTAGAACAGATTCTTTTCAGACATAAGTACAATAAATAAATAATCTAGTATAAATACAACATCACACACACACACACACACACACACACACACACACACACAAATAACTGGAGAACATCGCTAGATAAAAGGATTTGAAGGATACCAAGATCATGCGTCTCTATTATTCATTTCCACTTTGCCTCTGCAAGCAACACTTATGTTTTCTCTGCCTGCAACAAATGCAGCCAATTCTAATTGTTCCTGAAATAATGCTGAGAAAGATCAGTTACCTCGTCTCCTCTGTTGGGGATGTTCCATGGGACAGTTAACCCTATCCAGCCTGAGCAAAACTATTATAGACTGGTAAAAACAATTTCTAGAGGAGGTGAGCCTGAGAAAACATTTGTTACACGTTGGTGAAATCAAAAGATAAGACCCCGAGGCCTCTCTTTCCTAAATAGATTACTACAGTAAGCCCAAGGCTGGAGATAATAATGTGGCAAGATGGTGCTAATCATGGAGAGCGACCTCAGAGCAGAGCAACTTCTTTGCCAAAATTACTTATGTTTAATTTTACTTAAGCTTTTTGAATTTATTTTAATCATTAATATATTTGCCTATACTTCCTTGCTTGAGATCATTTTAACTCACCATTATGTTTCAGATGTTATTTTCCCTCTGAATTATGAAGATATTGTCAATTTTATATTCACATTATTTTCATACCATTTTAAAAATATCATTCTGATAATGGATTGTGTGTAATTCGTTCTGCTCTGTAAATGAAGAATATCAGGTGGGTGTCTCCTGTGTGATTTTGGCTAAAGTTCAAGAAATCTCTGACCTGGGCTGGCTGTATATATTCTTCTGGCAACTAATAATACCCAGAAGAACATTTGAGAAATTTTAAACATTCAATATAGAGACAATAGGTAGATAGATAGATAGAGATATATATGATATAGATATAGATATAGTAAGACAATAGCTATTTTTCCAGCTTCTTTATGTGCATTCATCAACTCTAAAAGTAACTCATACATTCACTGAAGGTACATTGTCTTCCTAAATTGCAAATGAAAAGCTGATGGTGAGATAGCCTAAGTAAACTATGTGAGAACAGTAATTGATGAGTAAAGATTAGAATTTGTGTAAATACCATGCAATTTGATAAATAAACATTTATTGATGTTTATTATGTGTAAACTACTAGGTGTTATAGAGATAGAAATATTATTTAAAATTGAGTCCCCTCCACTCTAAACATAGCATCTAAATATAAAAGCAAACTGAGCCATCGAATGTTATGTGGAACACCTAGAATAGAGAGACAAGTTAAGAAAAGGTGGGATTCATTATGATGAACTGATCTGAGACATTCAAAAGGAGGAAACTTGTAATCTGCCTTTAATGGATAGATAAAGTTTTAAGGGACAAATAGGGGAGAATGCCACATCAAAGTAAAACCAGTGGTAATTTGAAAAAAATCAGCTATGAGGAGAAAATAGGTGGATGATAAATTGGGGATTTATTAAATTTCATACATAGAAAATAAAATTATTTTAAGTACAGACTCACTGAAAGTTTAGGAGACCCTTGCCATTTTTCCCCATGTATTTTTGAATTTCTAGCTTTTTCTCTTCCCAGTGTAAGAGGAATGCCTAGCATACTTAGTTACTAAGAATTCTTTCTCTAGCGTTGTCAAACTGCTTCCCTGGGATGAACAGAGGAGGGAATGCTGGGCCTCCTAACCACTGACAATGGATGACTCAGTTCATTGTGATCCAACCCAATTTCCATTACCTGGGCTATTTTGTTCCCAGTGTCTTGATTTTAAAAATAAAAATTCCTAAGCTGCCACAGTGATGAAATCTCCATGACCTATGTCAGGCTTTTTAAGGTAATTCAACCAGATATTCTGCTTTCTTAGCTTCTGGTCTTATTTATAACACCTCTGTTCAAACTTATAATCTTATCTCAATAGTGTTTCCTTCCCATCCAAACCTTCTCAGTGGATTTTTTTTCTTCTTAGTAATTTCCTATACCCCTAACATCAACCCTCAGAATGACTGATACTATGCTCTGATATCCAAATCCTGCTGACTGCAACAACAGAGAGAGGGTCCTTGCATCTCAGACATAAAAAGGAGAATTGGGCAATAATAGCATTCAATTGTTTGGTGTGAATACACTACCTAAGACAAAGTGATTGATTCTTTTGGGACTTTTGTTTTGATTCTAGCTCATAAAAGGGTTTTTTTCTGTCTCTTTGGAAATTATAGGCATCTTGATCATAAAAAACCATTTCATTAGTAACAAGTAGTCTGTACTCACACAAGCCTTACAGATAGTAAAGGTTGAAAATGTCCAAAGTGCAATCTAAATCAGTGAATCTGTCTAAATCATGAGTGTCTCAAAAGAAGTATCTTCGATCAGAACATTACTCACAATTCCAATAACACATGCCAAAAGAGGAATTGTTCTTGGTTCAGAGATTAGACCCACATAATTTACTTGCCATCAGCTAACTACTTAAAAAACAAACAAACCATTGCATCTCTGTTAATGTTTCCTGAGTGCTCAATGCAATCAATGTAAGTGATTACTATTTAAATGATAGCATCATCACTTCCTCCAAATAACACTCTGTTTTCAGGCTTTTTGATTCCATCTTGGTTTATATGTCCAACTCCAATAAACATGGTGTTTGCACATTTCACTGCAAAACTCATCTCCCTGTGAAGGGAAAGTTTTTATGGTGTGAAATTATATAGAAGAATCTTAACACATCATTTACATATGAATGAAGAAAGGGGAAAAGAACAAGATGAATGAAAACTATTCTTGATTTAAGGAAATATTTGCAAAAGGTTTTTATAAGTTTGTTTCTTGAACATTTTTTTCTGAAAGTCTAAAATATTTGTCTCATTACATCATGATAATCTACTATTTTAGTTACGGTGTATGTAAATTTTTCAGTTTTTGAATGCTATTGTTTAGCTCTGACTTTCTTCATGAATTGCTTCTGTTTAATAAATTTGTGTTTCCAAGTCCAAATTCTCATTAAATTTAAATTAGGTATAACAAAAACTTCAAATGTATGTTTGTATTACTTTAGTACAAATGTGTGTGCTTAAAAAAAGAACTCACTTGTGTCTAGTTTTCATATTAAATTTTAAATTTAATCTGGATTGTTATGATCAAAAATAACCTTTTCAAAATGTGATATATGGTTCAATATTTGTACCAAAACCCAAAAAGAGTCTTTTATTGATCTCTGAGAGCAATTACAGTGGTTTTAAACATTAAAATTGCTATTAACTATGATATTGTGTGGACAGTGGCAATGCCAGCTATTAGTTAAGGGTTAGACTGATATTGATTGGCCTTTTCAACAATAAATATAAATATAGTAGAAAGAAATGTTCAACTATTTCTTTCTGACAGTTATAACTGTATCAAAATGATACACAAAATATGTTGCATGGTCCACCGTATCCATGAAACAAAATAATGACTGCTTTATTTTTGTTCAGATAGTACTCTGTATTGTAGTTTAGTTTACGTATTCTAAATTTCTTAAATGTCACTACTTTACTTAACAGAGAGACTGTCATATATTCATCAAGGAATAAATATTTTCAAATAAAATAATTTATGATGGAAATATTAATAAATTGGCATAAATTTAATTTAATTTCATCCAGTAAAAACAAGTTCAGAAGCATATTAACTAAAATTTTGTCCAATGATAGAAAGGCCCTAGGTTAGTACTGGCAGTACAGAAGCTATTAACTATGCGTGATTACTGCACACTTAATAAATGGCTCCTGTAACTGACATTAGAACTGTGTGGTTACTATGATTTATACCAGGATGTTCCCCTAACGCCTCACATGCTCAGAGATGGGGGCTTGTGGAAGGGGATTAGGTTATTGGGATGCTACAGTTAGTAGTTGGGGCCTGGTTGGGTCTGAAGGGACAGGTTACTGGGGGAGTGACCTGAAAGGGTACATCTCCCTTCCTGGCTCCTCCCTAACAAGGTGAGCAGCTGCTCCTGTCATACCCACTGGCAGGCTAGTCCACTTTCCATCACTATAATAAATGTTTGATATAATCAACTAACAAAGAAAAAGTATTACAGTGGTACCTGAGTTGTCAAATGGCTCCAAGCTCAAACACTCCACTACTCAAAAAAAACAAAAAAAAAAACTTGCTCAGTGTTGGTAACTTTGCTAGATAGTTGAACCCAAAATCTGACTTAAAAACTCAGTCCCACACTGTGTCTCAATACAGACACAAAGGGTGACACTTTAGTCTAAGTGCCGGTCTTGACAAGACAACATACATTAGTTTAATGCACTTGTGTTAGTGTATTAAAACATTCATCACTGTGCTCTTTTTTTTTGTACTTTATTTGTGTAAATTATCATAATCATGGCTCCAAAGACAGTTAGTGATATCAGCAGTAAAGCTAAAGTGAAAACTGTGAGAACCACAATTGAGTTAAAGAAATCACGGTGACATTTGTTAGAGTCCTAAAAAAATAAAAGAATTTCATATGTAAATTTTAGGCCTTAGAAACAATTATTTGGTTTTCAATTATTTCTTATGGGAAAAGGTATGATAAGTTCCTCTATTTTTCCATGTTCAAACATGAATTTGGTATGAACTGAGTTTGACAACCGAGGAGGTATCCTGCATTTGCTTTAAAATGGTTTTGGATGGTTGCCGTGAATGACAGATTAGCCCTATTTCTTTTGGACCTGTGATGAGGCAGAATGACAACCTACCAGAAAGAACGTTGTTTACCTGATTGCTGAGAAGTGAGAGAAAGAAGGAGTTGGAGCCCCACTATTCCCTTTAATGCCATGCCCCAAATAACCTCAATATTTCCCAGTAATGGCACAGCATACACAAAATTTATCAAAATTCTTTGCCACAGTGTCACACATGTGGCTTCTAGTCCAATTTCCAATAGAATCTTCATCTTCATCTGAAGATTTATCAATATATGTGGCAGTTATGGTTGAGTGTCAAATTGATTTGCTTTGGGATCCACCTGGGTGGTTGGTAGAAGATACTTCTGGGCATATCTGGGTGAGACAGGGAGGTATGACCTTGGGGTATATGTTTGGTCTCTCACCCTTTCTTTCTTTTCTGGCGCTCTTCCCCTGGTATGCTTCTGGACTGCCTGGAACTGATCAGCTTTGCTCTCCCGCTCTCTTCTACCATGACTTTTCTGCCTTGAAGTCTTCCATCTATGGACTGAATCCCCTGAATCATGAGTCAAATGGAATTTCTTTAAGTTGTAGATGTCAGGTATTTTGTCCCAGTAGCCAGAAAGCGCACAAATACAGATACCTGGTAGTGGAGAAGTAGTGTCTCTCCTGTGACTATATCTGACTTTAGAACCCCTTGGAACTGGTTTGCTTACAGCAAGGAATTGGGAAAGGAGTAGACTATAGAAACTGAAGAATGCTGTTGGACTAGAGGCTATGTATGTTATACTCTGACAGAAAATATGTCTATATTTTGTTCTTTTACTGTGACATGGATGGAGGTGGACTAATTAATCTCACGAAAGAATTTCCAATATTCAAGCTGTGGAATGGGTACTGCTGGCTGCTTTTAACCAGATATACAGTAAGAATCATGAGGACCAAACCAGAAATACTTGAAAAACTTAAGTTTTGACCTAGAAGTATCTACATATATAATTGGAATTAAAAGAGGTGTTGGTTGCTGAAGAGATTGGTACCATTAAAAAGAAACCAAATACTTTACACAGGGACAAAAAAAAAAAACATACCATGAAGGCATACTAGAATTCAGCAAGGCTCTGACCCACTGGAAGGTCAGGGTGCGAATGTGTAAAATTTTCATTAGAGAGGATAGACCTTGGGCCACCTACTTGAGAAAAATCTTCTAGGGAATTCATACCCCCAAATTTAAATCACTGTGCTCAGCCATCCAGGCACAATAGCCATGATGTAAGAGGGCCTGCTTATTGCTCCTACTGACAGGAGATCTTGGTGTTGCACACATAATATTGGGCTTATTGCACGCAGAATGCAAGATTTGCAGGTTCAGGAAGGCTTATACACAAATGTTCCTTTAAAGAAAGTTCTGAAAGGCAAGGCAAGAAGCCACTCAGAAGGCAGCACATAGATCTATGTGAATGAAGCCAAAGGTTCAGTGAAAAGCTCAAGTGTGGGAACACTGATAACTGGTGTGGTGAATTGACAACTGGTGGTCAACTTGTAACAGCCAGCTGAACTGAACTAGTGTGGTGCTGGGTGTGGGAGGCCCGCCTGAGAATTGTTCCCAACAACACAGAAATGTGCTTTCAGGGGGCTGTTGGTTCTCCTGGGAACTGTTGGCTCTCTTTGGGTTGTTGGTTGTCCTGATGCTGTTGGTTCTTCTACAGGAGCTTGTCATGCTGGCTTTCCTGATATGAGCTCAGCAGCTGTTCTCATCTTGGAGGAGCGTGGAACCTTGTTGTCACTGAGAATGCTGTGGTTCACTTTGGGGGAACTCTGGTCCTTACTTTGAGCATCACTTCTGGGCTCTGGAGAGGAAGATGGTACACTGTTCAATCTCAAGTTTATGCTGCTGGCTTTCTTTATATGAACTCAACTGTTGTCATTGTGGAAGGAGCTTGAAACCTTGTTGTTTCTGAGGTTGGCTCTGGTACTTTTTAGAGGAACTCTAGTCTTTACTTTGAGCATTGCTTCTTGGCTCCACTTCAGATCCCTCAGCCTGCTAGCACAGACCCTTCATCCCACTGGCACAGACTTTCTAGACTCCATCACTGACCTTGGGGCCTTCTTAGTGCAGATTCTTGAAACAGGCTTGCAGAAGACATTGTTCTGGGGTCTTGGCCTCCAGCTGGACACATCAGGGGCATTATTATGGGCTCTAAGTCTTACACTGGACTCATGCAGGACATTGATGTGGGATTCAGGCCCTCAGTTGGATTCTTTAGGTCTTTAATATGAGGACAGATTTCCTACACTCTTTGTACTTGACTCTTTGGGTGACCATTATAAAATAATCTTATAAATTATGTGTGCTGTATTAAACTGTTCCCCTTGCAAACCTGACTACAACAACTGGGCAGCTGTCCTTAAGACCCCAAGTTGCTTCTGCCACATTTCTCTATACCAGATGGTTACACATGGTGAATACAGCAAGCTGTGCTGCTCAGGCTGACAGGGCAGAAAAAATGTATATGCTGAAAACAGTCCAAGATGAAAACATCAGTTAATTTGATCAGTTTAGGTAAGGAGAACCAGACCTCCGTGTTCCTTCATCTTGTTCTAATGAGTGCTGTGATTAGCACCAGAAAACCTCCAGTGTGTCGCATGCCTATACTCAATGTCCCTTGAGTGATCATTTTCTTAATTTGTCCTTTTGCTCTCACTTCCTGGTATGCTGAATAAAAGCTGAACTGGCCTCACTCTGGGACTGCTTTCCACCCTATGGGGCAGTACTTCTGGTCTCCCAGCATTCTTACAATCTTGGACTCTGAGTAATTTGTTCTGTTTATCTCCAGGATCCCAGGGTGGCATTTTGCCACATGCAGGAAGTCAGAAATGCTAGGAATGTGGAGTGTCTGCCAAGAAAAGCTGCAGGCTGTGAGTAGAGCCAACCAGAGAGAGAGGCCTTGTGGACTTTAACAAGGAAGGCTGTAGAGGTGGGGCTGCCTAAGCCCTTTGGAAGTCACATTTTAGCACTATCTTCTCCAGTTGCCAGGTAGCGAGGCACAAAACTTAACTTTTGCCCTGCCAGCCTTCAGTTTGACATTGGTCTGATGCTCTTCTGGCCCCCATTCCTTCCTTTTATAATGGGGATGTTCAACCTGTGCCATTTTACCTTGGTATTACATAACTTGTTTGATTTTTTATTTTTAATTAATCTCATTGAAACATTTGACATGCATAATTATCATATCCATCATAGGGAATTTGTACCTGTACATAACATATCTCGGTTCTTTCTTTCTCTCCTTCCCCTCCTTATTTACAAAAGCCTTATTTCCGGTTTTTTCCTTCTACTCTTTAACTTTCCCTTCCTTCCCCTCTCCCCACCTCCCTTTTCCCCTTTCCATTTGAGCATTTTCTTCAAAAATCAGACCCCACAAATTTAAACACCCAATCTAAAAATGAGCATCTGAAATGAACAGATGCTTCCTAGATGAAAAAGTATAAACAGCAAATAAATAAATGAAAAAAATGTTCAATATCACTAGTCATTTGAGAAATGCATATTAAAACAATGCTGAGATTTCACTTTACTCCAGAAAGAGTGGCTATCACCAATAAATCAACTAATAACAAATGCTGGTGAGTTTATAGGGGAAAAGGAACCCTACTCCACTGTTGGTGGGCGTGCAGACTGGTAAGACCAATATGGAAATCAGTATGAAAATTCCTCAAAAAACTTGACCTAGAGATTCTGTTTGACCCAGCTATTCTCCTTCTTGATATCTTTCTGAAATAGTTAAAAGTGTTATTCCACAGAGACATATAACACGCATGTTTATAGCAGTGTAATTTGTAATAGCTAAATCTTGGAAACAGCCCAAATGTCACCTTGTCTGATTTTTATAGAGCTGCAAAAGAGTATTTGGCTGGGACTTTGAAAAATGCTAGAACTGCTGAGACTTTAGAGAAGAGACTATTATGTTTCCACTTGTACACAGGATAATTGTATTATGTTAGGTAGAATTGTGAATTTATTATTGCCTTTATTTGGAGATCAAGGACAATTTAAGGACATCTGTTTGGTCAGGAGCAAAAGATATGACGTGCTGGTTGAGGTGTCAATTTTATTGTCTTTAAGTTCTGCCCCCACAATTACTACAGAACACTTATAGGTACATCAGGGTGGTGCAGGGAAGTGTGCCCTTGGGATCCCACCTCTATCTCTCTGGTATTGCCTCTGGCCCTTTATCCTGGCTTCCGTGAACTGGGCAGCTTTGCTCCACCACAGTTTTCCTCCCTGGTGTTCTTGCTTTGGGGTCTGCTCACAATGGACTGAATCCCCTGAACCATGAGGTACATTTTGCTTCTCCTCTTTGTTGTTGGTATTGAGTGTTGTGTCCCAGTGACAAAGAAACTAACACAGCACTGACTTTACTGTATGTACTTCCATCCTCATTCTAATGCGCTCAGCCTCCGCCAGGGTCGCCCATTCAGTTCCAGTTCCAGTATTCTCGTCTTTCTTAACCTCGTTCCTCCAAACTTCCGCCATCCCCTCCAGATAGCCAATTCCAAAGGCTTCTCCTTATCATATTAAGTAGAGAAAAAAAGAAATCACTGCACTCATTGCTACCAGTTTTGTGGGTTAATTTTTGTTACTGTAAAAAGAATACTTGTGATAAAAAATTAAAAAGGGAAAATATTTATTTTAATGATTTTGGATATTCCAGTCCATGATCAATTGGCCCCATCTTTTAGGCCTTTTGAGAGGAAGTGGGAGTATACGGTGAAGCAAAACTAATCACCTGATAGCCTAAAATTACAAAGAGGGAGAGGAACAAGCTAAGTTCCCACTATCGCTTTGAAGGTATAAATCAATTGTCTAAATACCTCCCATTAGGCTTAACTTCTTAAAAGTTCTGCTACCTCTCAATAGCGACACACTGCAGACCAAGTCTTTACTATATAGACCTTAATAGGACACTTAATATTCTAGCTATACCATGGTACAAAAGAGAACTCACAAAAACGAATTCAAATTCTTCCAGGACACAGTCTTTAAATGCCAAATAATTCTCTCCATCTAAACAAGTCAGCTTTTAGAATATGGACTCAGTCTCAGTGTGTGATTTGTTCACTGTTGAAACTGAAAAGGTTCCTGGCCAGGCTCAATAAATCAAGGTGCCTTAGTTTTAGTCATCGCTGAAACACAACTGACACCCACAGTTGAAGGAAGGAGAGGTTTATTTTGGCTGACACCTTGTAGAGCTTTCGATTCATAGTTGTCTGGCTCTAAAGCAGGGTGGCATGCCAGTGGGCCAGGGCAGCGGAGAAACAGCTCAAGGCAATGTAGCGGGAAGCAGATGGCTCAAAAGGAGGAGGGAAAGAGATAGACCCTTCCAGGCCATGTCCCCAGAATCCACCTACTTCAACAAGGGTTCATCTCCCAAATCACATTTAGCTAAAAACCCATCAGCTGACTAATCCACTGATAAGTGCCACATCCCCAGGATCCAACCACTTCTCAGAGGCCCCTTCTATAATTGATTGGAGCTTAGGAGGATGTCGAGATACAAAATGTCACACAGGAGAGGAAAGTAAAACTTTTCAAAAACGTCCCCGTGAATTTTAGCCAAGGAACTTTATTTATCTTTGACTTTCAAACTAGAAGGCTTTTTTATTATTAAATTAATACCAAACTAACAAGAAAAGAACCATTATGGGAACTGGCTTTCAATGTAATAAGGGTACATTTTTATTACCCTTTCCAGATCAAGTAAATGATTCTGTAACATAAGTCTATCAAAAATATAAGCACTTTGTAAATTCTCCATTTATTAAATTTAACCATTAGAATATTTAGGCAATAACATGCATAAGGTAATAAAATTTTAAAATTACCAACAACAAAAATAATCAGTAACATTATTTATAGTTAAGATTTTTTAGGGGGGGTACCAGGAATCAAACTCAGGACCTTAGCTTCATTAAGTTAATAACCTGGCTCTTTACTCTCACTGTTACTGAGAACAATATATGAACCAAGAATTACTCAGGTAGTAAATACACTCTGCATTCATTTACTTGGCCTGCCAAAAGAAGTCATCACAGGCTGAGTGACTTCAAATGAAAATTTATTCACTCAAAGTTCTGGGAGTCAGAATTCTGTGTACCTTTGGCATGATCTAAAGAATTCTTCCTTGTCTCTTCTTATCTCCGGGGGGATCCAACAATTTTGGAAGCTCTTTGATTCATAGCATCACTCCAAACTGTGTCTCCATCTTCACACTGCCTTCTCTCTGGCTCCTCTCCTGGGGAGGGTGCGGCCTCTTCAGAACACAGCTGGTTGGATTTCAAGTGTAGCTCAAGGTCCTTCACTAAATAAATTTTCCAAGATGTTATTTCCAAATAAGATCTCCTTGTTAGTAACATGGCTTAGGTCTTGAAGATGTATCTTTGGGTGCACAAGTCAAGCTGCTACAGTCCCAATTATGAGGATAGGAAAAGAAAAATAAAGCTCCTTGAAGCTCTTTTATGTTCTACATATTGTTAAGATTTCACTAAATATATAAAATATCTGAGATATGTGAGAAATGAAATGGGACTATAAAGAGGAGAACTAGTTGTCTTTGTGTATAATTACTTCTCATATGCACTTTACTTTCTCTAACATAAATTTTAATAGGAGGAAGAGAAAGAAAAATGTTTTGCCACCACTGATCAAGGTACTTTCCCCCATGAAAAAACAAAAAGGATGGGGAGGAATTTCTGATTAAGGTTAGCGTCCTGAGACGAATAGCTTACTTGACAGTTCAATTTAATAGATGATTAAGTTCATTTATATTGCTAATTTTATATAATAGTAGTATAATTCTGTATGTGTAATTATATCCATCATTTTATTTTTGTGACTTAGTCAATATATCCTATTGTCTTAGTGACATTATGACTAGGCCATTAAAGTTAAAAGATTTTTTTAAAATACCCTGAATCAGCAGTAAACCAAATCTTTATTGGCTAAAATCCAATCAAACTGACAATACTAAATTCTGACAGTTATAAAGTAGCAGGAATACTCCTTCCTTGCATGCAAGAATGCAAAATGTTATAGGTGCTTTCCAAGACAGTGACAGCTTCTTAGTGAAATACAGTCTTAGCATTGAGGTCAACAATCCTGCTTCCACACAATTATCTAAGGGAATTGAACTCATGTTTACACAAAAATTCCCTCATGAATGATCATAGTGCCTTTATCTATAATTCCTCAAAATTTTAAGCAATCGTGCTATTTTTCAAAAGGTGAGTGGACGAGGGTATATGTATGCAAATGGAATATTATTGAGCAATAAGCCATGAAAAGACTTGAGGGCATGTTAAATAGGTATGGGTAAGTGAAAGAAGCCAGTGCAAAAACCTCTTTCTTATATAATTCTAAATGGACGCCATTATAGAAAAAAGCTATATACTCAGGAAAAAGATCAGTGGCTGCTGAGAGCTTCAGAGTAGGAGGAGATGTGTAAATGTCAAATATGAGAGATGTTTAAGGTAATGAAACTAATTTTTGGATACTACAAATATATATATGATGTCATACATTTATCAAAATCTATAACCTATATTATATAGAAGAAACCCTAATGTAAACTAAGTACTTTAGACAATAATTTTGTATGTTAATTAAGTGTAACAAAGTTACTCTGATAATTAAGATTTTAGGTTTTGTTTATTTTGTTTTTTTGAGACAAGGTCTCCCTATATAGTTTAGAGTAGCTCTGAATTCCCTATAGATCCCAGGCTGGCCTCAAACTGACTGTGATCATCCTTCCTCAGCCTCCCAAATGCTGGGATTACAGGAATGCACCACCATGCCTGGCCTAATGAAGATTTTAATAACAGGGGAAATTGCCTGAGGAAAGCATTTCATGGGACGGGAACTCTACAATATCTGATCAGTTCTCTCTGAATGCAAAACTATTCTTAAAATAATCTTTTTCCTCATATATATTTATTTTTTTAAATCAACATGTAAAATTGAATGAATTTATCATGCAGAACTTAATATTTTGAAGTACATATGCATTGTGGAATGGTTTGATTCATATAATTAAAAATTAATAAAGACTACTAAACAAAATTAAAATAATAAAGTGTGCTTCTTTTTACCCTAAGTCCAAGTTGGTTGAAATAGTGCAGTGTTTTTTTTTTTTAATTAATTAATTAATTTATTTATTTTTAAATAGTGCAGTCTTTAACAGTTATCTGGGGTCATTTTCCTGAACCCATGAGGCCTGGTTTATGAAGAATCATTCTCTTTTCATCTTTTCCATCGTTTCTGGAGCTCTGTTCCAGTGATATCTAAAAGATGATAAATAAATCATCTGTCATTTGGGAAACAAATCTCTGAATATAAGCCCATTAACCTTTAAGGTTTTCTATTCAGGAGGAAATTACTTAATCAACTTATTTTAATTCCTTTTCTTGTAAGATCTCTCTCAATATCTTTAAAATAGTATTAGACAACAGGCTGAAAATTCACCTTTAATCCGAAAAGGCATTTCTTATTAATTTTATAATACCTTATATTTAGTAACAGTTGTATGTGTCCAATGGTGGTATAAAACCTCTAATATGAGTTAATGTTTTATTTCTATTCTTTCACTTTTAGTAAATTAAGGGAAAGAGCTGTCCCATGTCCCAGAATGTTCTTTTCTTTTGCTATGGTTATTATTGCCTAAATTTGAAAGTTTCCATGCTTGTGAGGTAATACACAACTTATTAGTATAATAACTGCATCTTGGAATCACACAGCAAAACAAAATAATTAATTTTCTCTCCTCAAGAATGTTGTTTTTTTACCTTATCAAGACAATCAAAAATTTAACAGAACACCTTGAAAAAATCTGCTCTTTGGGCATTTGGAGATTTTTGCTATTCTACTAAGTATGAAAATAAATCATACCAAGTAACAATGTTAAATCATATGGATTAAATTTATTACTGTATTCTATGACTTCATATTATTATTTTAAGTAACTATTAGGTGGCCTTATGCTCTTCTTAGTTTAAGCATCATGATTTTATAATAATTCTTTAAGTTATATGTTGGCATTTGAGACTCAAAGGAGGAAATAGTATAAATATTTTATTAAAACTTATTTTAATGTTGCAAACATTGACATGGTTTTGGTGGAATGGAACATATAATCTTGCTGTTGACCTCCCTTTACACTAAGATTAATAGAACATAAATCTTTCATAAACTATTATATCTACCTAGGGAATGCTGAAGTCTTTTGTACAATGCACTGTCTAGCAACTAACTGGGAAATCTAATTAAGTAAAACTATACATGCTAAAAGAACCTAGGTGCTTTCAATTGTCTGTGTTATTTGCTGACCTGTAGATAACTTTTAGCTTGCTACTTTCCAATAAATAATAAAGGCTACCAACAACAGTAACTTTTCATTAAGGAAATGTTCTATGATCTCAACTCAACTGTGTGTCTCTTCCCTTAATGGCCATTCAAAATGCTTAGGTAAGTTTAAACTTTCATGAAATATTTATCTGGTTGTATTTGCAAATCCCATACCCATGTGAATAACTGTGAAGTCAACAAAGCCTCCCATTCAGCTCTTACATATTCTTCACCTTCTCCCATTTGATGGTCCTTCGCCTGGGAGCCTCTCGCCTCTGTGCCATTTCCTTGCTTCCTAGGGACTGTGACATTCTGAATGATATCCTGTGTGCCACAAAGTTGGGTAATTTCTTTCTCTGATGAAATTTTCAAATGTTATCTGTCCTATATCTCTTCCTTTCATGGTTTTGTGAAGTGGATCAAGTCAGCTTGAAAGCTAGTTTACACTCTGTTCAAATTGAGAGTCAGTTTTATATGTTACCTTGATAATACAGCTGTTTGAAACTATTTTCAAGTTTTGAATACTTATTTAAATTTATGCCTATCTCAGTCCATGACTTAAATTTATTCAAGCGTATGCATTTTATTCCAGCTTTATTGAGATATAATTGACAGATTAAAATTGCACAACTTAAGATGTACAATATCATATATATATATAATTATTACCACCATCAAGCTACTGAATATACCCATCACTTCAGATAGTTACTATTTTTGTGTGTAGTGAGACTATATATTCTCTGAGAAAATTTCAAGTGTACATCATCATTAACCACAGTTACTGTGCAGAACATTAGCTCTCCAGCAGACATTGTCCTTGCAAACTGAAACTTTACCCTCTTTGACTAATATCAACTCTTTTTCCCTCCATCCAGCTACCATTATTCTAGATCATTCTTTTACGAATCTAACTTTTTTGGATTTCACATATATGGAGAACTATGCAGTATTTGTCTTTCCATACCTACCTAACTTTACTCCCTATACCATCTTCCAGACTCACTCATGCTGCACTGATTACAGCATTTCCTTCTTTTTAAGACTGAATTATGTTTCATTGCATGTATTCACTATATTTCCTTTATTCATTTATTAGTAGATTCATTTAGTAGATTAATTCATTAGTAGATTCATTTAGTAGATTAATTTCAGACCTTGGTATTGTGAATAACGCTCTGCTAAACATGGGAGTAAGAAATATATACTTTTAAAAAACTAAAAAGTGTTAAAATACTGATTATGAAAAGGAAAGTTTATTTCAAACACTTGCATAATCCTAGTTCCTAGAAGCCCACAGTTGAAATTAATTCTACTTATAATTTTTCTATCATTTATACTCCTATCTTTCATAAGTGTGGTATAAATACCACTATTTCTTGATTTAGAGAACTATTATGTATTGAACTATTTGCCCTGGATTTATCTTTTCACATATTTGCATTTCTTTCCCTGAAACTTCATATGACTCTTTTCAGTTACCTCTTAATAATTCTAAATTTTCATCCTTGCTCCCTGAACTATGTTCCTTGACTTTCCATTCTATAACTGCCCCTTACGATCTCTCTTCTCCCTTGACCTCACAATGTATGGCAGATGTGCTTTTACCTTGTGCATGGTGACATTCTGTTCTCTAGATGTACTTAAATTGTCCTGGTCTAAACCACAATAATCTAAATCTAACCTAAATCTGTCTATAGAGGCAGACTGCCCGCCTACACTTTCAAGTAAATCACCCTCTCTTGCTATTTGTTCACAGAAATGCTACCTGTTTAACAAAGAGAAGCGAAGTGGAGTGGATTAAACAAGACAGCAATCAATTTGTCCTCCTCAGGTGACACTGAGCTTCTCACGAGCAGATGCCCCAGCTTCACATGATTTCTTCACAAGAAGGACTGAGATCTAACTTCTGTCCATCTTATTCTCTCAGTCCTCTCTTCATGCACTTCCTTCATCTGCACCAGGAAAGCTAGATTAGAGGTAGATCTATTCCCAGGTTCTTTGAAAGAAGAACAGAACACAGAGGAGGTGCAACCACTTCATAATGTCTGAGACTGGCAAACTGAACTTTTATGCCCACTGACATTCTATTAGAAATACATGGTCTGATGACCACACCAAACTAAAAGGACAACTGGAAATTCTGATAGTACATTATTAAAACATAGGTCAAAAGGAGAACATATTTCCATGGAAAACTAATAGTCTACTGTTTGAGGTTTACACAGAGACAAGATCTCTATAGAGTGTGCATGGGGCCTTGAGAAGACAGTGGTGATGCAAATAACCTGGCAAGAGGTGAGAAGAAAGGACTCTGTGGCAAGGGCAATGAGTCTTCCCCAAGCACAGTGGGCCCCGGATGCAGCTGCCTCAGTGTCAATAGCACAGACCTGGTTACACCTAAGAAGCCATAGATAAACCAAAAATGATAAGGAAAGGAGAGTGAATTTTGGAGGTGCTAAATGTGAATCCCTGTTCCTTGCCCCTGGACTTGAAGATCACCTCACCACATGCCCTGACTTTGTTTCTAAATTGCTTTCCTGTAAATGAGAAAGTAAACTTTCTAAAGACATAGGCTTATCAAGCTTAAGTGGTTTCTTGGAAAGAGGTAGTAAAAACAGTCAATATGTCACAAAATGCCTGTCACTGGAGATGGTCAAAGCTTCATTACTAGATCCAACCCACACTAGGGTCAGTACTAGGGTGGCAGACATAAGACATTTGAGCAGAAATGTAAATTAAGAGACTTTTTAATATGCTGAGTGGGAAACAAAGGACCTTTAACACCTGTGATAAGGTTTGCCAATGCTGCATATTCTAAGTTGTACAAGAAGACAGCATGTTTTTCAAATATCTGTCATTGAGGAGACAGGATATAAAGGTAAATTAATATGCAGGTATTGTAGATACATAGCACCAAAAATCACTTATCGAAACAAGTTTTAGTTCTTTTTCAAGCCATGGACAGCTGGCAGCAATTGGTATACTGATAAAAATAACACTGGGGGAGGTAGGTATATAGATCGGTGACGTACGCACCTGCCTGGTAAGTGCAAGGTCCTGAGTTTGATTCCTGGTACCAAAATAAATAAATAAATAATACCAGGAAGTTATAGCACTTAGATAACAGTGAATTCCTGCTATGATTCTGGGCAGTGGATACTAAATTCTGAACCATAAATTGGCTATAGATCACTCACTGTGGTTGGCAATTTGGCTGCTTTGTAAATTTGATGAGAATGAGAAAAGTATCATGGTAATCATATGTGTTTTATAAAATCTTGGGGCCCTAAAATATCAAGCATGTCAGATAGTTGGTTTTGCAAAGGACAAGTCTCTGTGTGGATTGAGCCACTTCAGGGAGCTATGGCTTCCTCCTGGCTATAAAGAAGGCAAACTTTGTCTCTAAATCAAACTGTTCCATACAGGAGGGTCAACGGAGGGAAACACTGGAGATGGCTTTGGACTTTTCACTTACAAAGTACAGATTCAAATTGAATTTCAGTCTTTTGTCTATTGTAATTCAAACTAGATCAGGAATTTTTACATTACTGTATGTTTGGGATACATAGTAATTATTTTATTTTGAGGATTTATTGAAAATGGATGGATCTTGAGACCATAACATGAAGTGAAGTAAGTCAGACACTAAGGTTACATAATTGCATGGTTTCTCCAATATGGTATGTATATGTATGTGTATATATATATATATATATATATATATATATGAAATAAAAGGTGATAGGAAAGAGAAAGAGAGTGCAATGGTATTGTAATCTGGTAATCTGCATGGACAATGCATCTAAGTGTGTACCTTGACCTGGTACAATTGTAGTATATGTTTTATATGTTCTTTTACCTTTTGGCCTGTTTTTCAATCTGTACATATAATAACCAACTCTATATAGTTACTTTGTAAGGTCTTATAAGATAAATAAATGAATCTGACCCTGGAGAAATATGGGGAGATAAAGAGTTGAACTATAAGACATACACATACCAATTCTCTACTGTGAGTATAAGCATTAGGTACTGTGAACATGTAATAGTAAAAGTAAAAAAAAAAATGTGACCAATATATTTTTAAAATAAATAATTTATTTGAAGACCAAAAGAAAAGTGATGTGTTAAGAAACAGAGGTACACTGCAGCGATGGCAAGGGGCCCTCAGGGAAGAGGGAGAGGGGAGAGCAGGGGAGTGAAAATGACCAAGACATGGTACATATGTGATCGATCCCCCAAGATGAATGTAAGCACTATGAAAACAAGTGTACATGAATCATTTTTTTATTCAGGAGATTAAAGAGGACATGTGAGAATGGAAAGACTTCCTCTAATCTTGGATAAAGAATAAATGCTATCAAAATGGCCATATTACCAAAAAAAGATTTATACATTTAGTACAATTCCAAACCTTCAGTATTTCTGACAAAACAAAACAAAACAAAAACAAAAGCTGCCAAAAGTTATATGGAACCAGGAGGGACCCAGAGTAGCTAAAATGACCCTGATCAGCAGGGGGAAAACAGGAAGCATTGTCATCACAAACTTCAAGCTATACTACAAAACTACAATAGTAAAGACAGCATGGTACTGGCATAAAAATGAACATGCTCACCAATGAATTAGAACAGCTAATGAGGAAACCATCCTCAGCACCTTCTGTCCCCTGGTTTTTGACAAAGGGGCCAAAAAATATGATGGGAAAAAGCCTCCTCAAAAATAGTTCTGGGCAAACTGCCTCCCCACATGAAGAAGAACAAATTAAGGTTCACAGCAAATTAATATTTGAGTATTAATTTTTCTTGTGACAATTCTGAGTGGACTTGCACTCAGATTTGTTGTACTCCTGTGCTGCTAGTATTTTATTTCTATACTATAAGGGCTATTCTCAAAATATCTTCATGCTACCCTTTCATTTCACTAAAGAACTATTGATGAAACTGAGTAAGTCTTAATGAGAAAGAAGAGGGTATACATTTTTCATGTTAGTGGAATGGTGACCTTCAGAGTGTATGTCATTACCTATACTATTCTGTCTGGCCTGTTTTTGACCTTCTTTTTCATGGAATGATACCCAAAGAATCAGTGTCTAAAATCTGGGGAATGGGCTCCTGAAAATGGCAAGTCAAGACTCTCCTGAGGATCTGTACATTTTTTTCTGCTTAGGGATAAGCATGCAGCTTAAGTCCAGTTCCACAGAGACATGTCCAACACTATGGATTTACTATATCTGAATAACCTATGCTCAATACCCGTTACCTCTCTCACAAGAAAGTATAGGAAGGAGGAGAAGGAGATGGAAAAGGAGCATTCTGGTGAATTTGACAGAATAAAACACTGAGAAATATTAAGGAAAATGATTTTTTTCTTTCAATGTAATAGTTAATAACAAAATGGAATATTCCTGACCTCCCTCCTCAGCTTTTACTCAATTTGCTCAAGGGGAGATTCACTGACTTTTTTAAATAGTGAAAGTGATAATTTGTGATGGTTGGTTGATTGGGTCAATTTCATTGGCATGGCATAGTTCTGGTTGTGGAAGGCCCATCCTAAGGAGGATAGTCTTTAAATTTGTTTCTCTAGTAAGCAATGGCTGATGCACCTTCTCTTTTAGGAGACACTCTGTGTTCCCATCAAGCCAATTTTTCTTGCTTTGTGCATCCTCTCTAGCTACTCTATCCACTGTGACCTTATGACCTTTATCCATGGTTTTCTTATGTATTCTGATGACTCAAATATGTAACTTGTAACCATTACCACTTCTGATTACCAAGCTTTGTGTCTAGCTGGTGGTGAACATCTCCGTTTAAATATTCAATACGTTCAACAATGAGCTGACGTTTTCTGTAATAGTCCTTCCCTATTCTCCAAATCAGTAAATTTGCCAGCATCCACTATGATGGCAAAGGAAAATTAAAGAAGAAAACAAATTTAGTTTTGCTCACTGAAAACCTTCACTCTCTAAAAAAACAAATTTTGTCAATACCATATCCTGATATCAATTAAATCCAATTGCTAAATGGAACATTGCTAAATTGTCATCATCTGTCACTGCACGGCAGCCATATAACTAACCTAATTACTTCATCTCTTACCGACTTTATATACACTATTGCTTTGAACTGAGAATGCTTCTAATACATAAATCTACTGATGCTCCTTCCATCCTTAAAATTATGCAATGGTTTGTTGGCATCTGCTAGATAAATCCCCAATACCTTAAAACCCTTTGCAGCCATGTCTTCTACCACATAGACTTCCATAGTTTATTGAACCATAAAGTGCAGATTTTCCATACACATAAATGTTTTCTACATTTCAACCACTGTACAAGGTTTACTTAAACTTATTACTACTCCAGTACCTACTCTCTTGCTTCACACAGTTACTTCAACTAATCTTTCTAACTCTTTATATCCTTCTTTCAGAAATTCTTCTCTCATGTTTAAATATCAAATTTTTCATTCTTCCTATGGACACTGTGCCATCTCTGTCCATATTGCAGTCTCAATGTTTCCTTATATAATAGGTATTCGACCTGTATTTCCTAAAATATGAATGAAGAATAGGAGAAAAATAAATGACAGAAGAGCACAGGGTGATGGCAAAGCTGTTTTGTATGTTGGGAATAGTCGTTTGAGCTGTGAGATGTATTGAGATTGAAGCACTTCTGGAATACCCACAGGAAATATAGGGTAGAGAGTCCACCATACAGAATGGAGCTTTTGATTGTAGGCATGGGTTTTAGCCACACTAATGTTGGTGACACTGAAGTCATAAAAGCAAATTAGGTTCTTGCTCTATTTTAAAAGACTGTATGATGGAATTTTGTAGTCACTCCTTATGTATATAACTAAGAAGTTCAATAGTTACTATCAGCAGAATTCCAAAAATTATGAACACATATAAATAAACCTTCATAACCATTTACCCTTTTAAAAACTGGACATAATGGAATGAATCATTTGTTTTTGGAAATTACAAAAGTGGTCTTTAGCAACAATGGTTAATTTTATAATCTTGAATGGAAATCAACATTTTATTTGACTTTCTATTATGTTTAGAGAAGAAAGTGGGGATTTTAGTTGTTTGCTGACTAGCTGCATAAATCAGCTATTACAAAAGATTACTGGTTATTATTCTATGGAAAGTAAATGCTGTTGCTAAGATACGAAAATGCAAAGATGTCCTTCTAGTTAATATAAAATTTAGTATCTATTTTGACCTAAAGGAATAAATAATATAAATAATATTATATATTTAAATTGTTAAAACAATAGCTTTAAGTTCCTGAAAATTTTTTTAATTCTTTAAAGAATCTTCCTAAGACTGACATAAAGTCATAGAGAATAAGGAAAATATAGAATGTAAGGAAAATATTTGTGATAATACCATAAAATCACATTTTATAAGGTACAATATTTAACGGCAGATGTTTAGAAGGGAACTGCTTTTGCAGTTTTAGTTTGGTAATGAATTTTCGACAACTGGACAAAAAGTGAGTGAAGATATTTACATTT
This sequence comes from Dinomys branickii, assembly GCA_004027595.1. Taxonomy (NCBI): domain Eukaryota; kingdom Metazoa; phylum Chordata; class Mammalia; order Rodentia; family Dinomyidae; genus Dinomys; species Dinomys branickii. Next base: position 13,156 of record PVLD010017870.1, on the reverse strand, counting down.
CTGTAAACAACTCCACTTTCCCAAATGGATACATATTGATTTTGTGAATGTTTTGCCCACAGCATCACAAAAATAATGTTTCTGTCAGTTACACCTGCCAGTTACCACTTACTGTTAATTGTAGCATAGCAATTCTGTATAAAATAGAAATAAACACTTTCCAGCTGAAAGGAAAAACTTATTTTGAAAAGTCTCCCATATTGACATAGTAGTGGCCTATATGGGGTCCCCAGGGGTATTGAAGGAGAGCTCAGTGGCCTGAGAGGAGAGGGCTCCCTCCAGGGTTCATGAGAACGCTGAAGACCTGGATCGGGCCTCCAGCAGTGCAGCAACAGGGCAGAGCCTGGCAGTCCACAGGAGCAAGCCTGCAGACTGGACCAGGCCCCCAATAGTGCAGTGACAGGGGTGAGCCCGGCGGTCTGCTGGGGCGACACTGTGGACTTGACCGGGCCCCGGCAGTGTGGCGACAGAGCGAGCCCAGCGGTCTGCTGGGGGCGACCCAACGGACTCAACCCGGCCCCCGGCAATGGGCAAACCCAGTGGTCCACTGGAGCAACCCAGCGGGCTCGATCAGGCCCCTGGCACTGCAGCAATGGGGAGGAGCCTGGCATTCTGCTGGGGGTGACCCCTTGGACTCGACTGGACCCCCAGCGATGGGGCGAGCCTGGTGGTCCGCTGGGGGCAGCCTTGTGGACTCGACCGGGCCCCTGGCCATGGGGTGACGGGGCAAGCCCGGCAGTAGGCTGGGGGCAACCTCGCAGACTCCAACGGGACACCAGCAATGGGGCGAGCCTGGCAGTCCGCTGGTGGCGACCCCACGGACTCAACTGTGTCCTCGGCCATGTGGCAATGGGGTGATCCTGGTGGTCCACTGGGGACGACCCCATGTACTTGACTGGGCCCCAGTGCTGGGGCGAGCCTGGCAGTCCACTGGGGGTGACCCTGAGGACTGGACCACACCTCCAGCAGTGTGGCACTGAGGTGGAGCCTGGGGTCTGCTGGGGTCAACCCCATGTACTCGACTCATCTCCTGGCGGCATGATGATGGGGCGAGCCTGGCAATCCACTGGGGTGACCCCAGTGACAAGGCCAAGCCATGTATTCCGCTTGGACAAACCTGAGTGCTGGCCCGGGCCTCCAGATGCGCTATACTGAGGTGAAGCCTAGTGGATCACTGGGTAACCCTACCAACTCAACTGAACAGATGGCCTTGAGGGCTTATCAATTGGGGCTTTACCATAGTGAACCTAGTTCCTTGCCTACCTACTGTTTTTGAGCATGAGTACTTTTCCACCTCCTGCCATAGTAATTTGTGCATACCCAGATTTGTTACAACATAATTTGGTTTTGTTTCTTTGTTTGTGTTTATTTCAAAAGTAAAGTAACGAAAACATCAGCAAACAGGCTGGGGGTATAGCTCAGTGGCATAAGCGCTTGCCTGGCAAGCGCAAGGTCCTGAGTTCGATCCCTGGTACCGGAAAAAAAAAAAAAAAAGAGAAAACATCAGCAAACAGACACAAAGTGGCACAAGAACAGGACAAAAAGTGGATTACAGATAAGGTGACAGGGGATTAACAATGGTTGTTGTATCACACATTGATAACTTCAAAGTGTATGTTCAAGATAACGCACATAGACATACAAGATTGATTAAACAACTAATCATTGTTCCTTGCATTAAAGCGACATGAGACAGTGCAACCATGTTGGCCATCCTGCATATATATACATACTTACATAGCTATCCCTTTCTTCTTTTTCTCCTTCCCTTCATCCTGATTGTTCTTTATTTTTGAACAGTTTCCTTTCATACCTCCTAATTTATATTACCACCTTCAGGTTTTTACACTAATGATACAATATGCTGTTTGCACATGCACATCTGATTTATTTCACTTATGAGTATTGTTTCTAATTGTGACCATTTGCCTATAAAAGCCTCAAGTTTGTCTTTCTTTATAGTTACAGCATAATTTGAAGCACCCATACCTCTCCCCAAAGTGAGAGCCTGAGGGAGTAAATAAACTCAAAAGTACAGTTATTATCAGAGGGAAAATGACTGATTGGGTGGTAGAATAACAGAGATGAGGGTGGAGAAAATTAATTAATCAAATGAGCCATCGTCTGTAAAATTGAACAACAAATGTGAAGATAACATCATGTAATATAGCATCCAGTGATAATTCCCCGCTATCTTCTCTATCATTTTGTATTTCCTGTAATTTTTGTGTTATTCTGGTTTGTAAGTCTTTACTTTTTTGTCTTTAAAATAAAATAAATCATTAAAAAAAAGTCTCCCATATCTGTAAATAGAGAAACAAGTCCTAAGATTTAGGAATGTAGATCCCCAGTACCACCAAAAAAAAAAAAAAAAAAAATTAAAAAAAAAGGAGTGTTACCACTTTTTCCCTCCATTTTAATAAATTTTCATATAGAATATTTTATAACCATAGTTGTTGGAAGCATCTTTCTAATAAACTACATTATAAGATAATATGACTTCAGATGGTTAGCAAATCTCAAGGACCTCAATGATCTTGGTATTGATTAAATGCATTATATTCTTGTTGCGGTTTAAACTCAAGATTAATGTAGGTACTAAGTAAATAATTTGGGCACTTAAAGTGTACTGCAGTTCATTACACAATGTATATTTGAAGAGTCTTGAACATCTGTCCCCAACATTTTCATGTTACCCAAGAAGAAGCTAAGGTGGTGAATGCATGCCTAAAACATGTATATGTCACTTGATGCTTAGCACATAAGTGCAAGGGCCTCCATGTGCTTCTCACCTGTTATGCCAATCATTGTCAATCTAAAATATTTTTAGTCTGCCTATTTAAAAAAGTGTAATTATCTACTTCATCTGCAACTACTTTTATTTGCCAGGCAGATAATAGATGATATCCTTGTTTTCATTAAGTTTCCCTGCTCTTGGAAAGAAATCAAAGGCAGAAAAATAAATCCTATGTAAATTTTAAAATGTCACAAATATCAAGTGCCCAAGAGAATTAAGAGTCATAACAAAAGAAATCCTGTCTTTAGTGACAACATGGTGAACTCAGAGGACATTATGCTAATTGAAAATAAACCAAGCACAGAAATACAAATATTACACGATCTCTCTGACATGAAACCTAAAACAAAATAAATATGAAACTCCTAGAAGCAGAGTAGAATGCTGATTACCATGGCTGGGATAAGTGTGGTGGAGGAGTCGATACTGCCAAAGATGAACAGAATTTCCATTAGACAGTGGTAGAGCTACTCTACTCTCTCGTGATGATAGTTAATTATTAAGGAGACCCGGTATACAGTGTGGTGACTATAGTCAATAACGATGCATTGTACTAATAACAGTATATTGTATTCTTAAAAATTGCTAATAGAGTAGATTTTAAATGTCCTCATCACAAAACTGATAAAGACAGGAGGCAATACATATATTTTACTTAACAGCAATTAGCCATTCTACAATGTATGAGTATCTCAAAATGTTACACACACCAAATATATACATTTTTATCAAAGAAAACATGTATATATGAAAATTTCTAACAACAAATTTTGTTCATTCTCCCAACAAAAAGTATACAAGACAACAGATGTGTTTATTAGCTTGATTTAACCATTTCACTATCATGTTGCATACTATAAATATGTACTTTTTTTTGTATCAGGAAATGAACTCAGGACCTTGCACTTGCCAGGCAGGTGCTGTGTCACTGAGCTATCACAGGGCTGTGTACAATTTTTCTTTGTGACTGTAACTCAATTATTTAAAAAATTATTCAATAGATACTTAAAGTTGGAGCTCAGGAAATTCACCTCTGATGATGACACTGAGGGCTGGCTTGAAAGACATGAAGGGGCCAGTGGTGAGATCAGGCAAGACATTTGTATGAAGACGAGCCAGCCAGTGCAGTGAGAAGGCTGAGGATAAGCTGTAGTTTTTCAGGGAACAGAAAGCACAGGTGACTGAATCATGGATGCAAGAATCACAGATTTCATAGGTGACAAGACCATACAAGTGGACAGAGGACCAATTAGACAGGACTTGGGAGTAGCAAATCTATTTTATTTGAAATGTGATGGGAAACCCCTGCAGAATGTTAACCTGGGAAAAGGAGTTGTGGACACAAAGATAATCTGAGTTTATATTTTAATTATTACTCAGTTCCTTTAGAAAGAAGAATGGAGAGACAGAAGGCAATAATAAAATCAGGGAGACAGACTTGGCAGGTTTTGATCTGGAAAATCAGGGCAAAAGATAATCTGGGTTTCTACAAACTGATAGAAGAGGCATTAGAGAGATGGGTGGGGATTCAAGATTTGCTTTAAAGATTTACTTTACTGAAGATCAGGGAGAAAATAAGGAAAGACACACTTCGATTTGAAAATTTTTGGTAAATTTTGGGTAGATGATGACACCATTCAACATGAAAGGAAAATCTGAACATCCACTTTCTAGCATGAAGAAGAAAAGCATTACAGGAAGTCTGAGCATAACAATTGCCTTCTTAGAAAGCCAGAGATGTTTTAGGCATTGTAATTCTTGATAGGATGATTGAGTAACTTGAGAAAAACAAAAGTCTTGTCAGGGGTGCTTTACAGTGATTACAATAAAATGCACTGAGTAAAATAACCTTGTTCTGACTAGATTAGACTTTCTCAAATTTTTGTCTTGGAGGAATCTTTAAAAATACCTCCGATCTCAGGGAGCCCCTACATAAATATCACTACCTCAGGAGCGCATACATTAGCATAATCAGTGGAATGTATAATCTAATAATAATTTCAGAGATTGGCTTTGGCAAATTTATTCCTGTCTTTTTTTTCTTCACCCTAGAATAAGGTAAATTCTAATGCAAATAAGTATTTAGGGTAAGAAAACCTTAGAGTTTCCTTTACTGAACTTAGACTTTATTTAACTTTAAAAAGTAGGCTTGAAAGGCCTACATACTTGTACTCTAAGAGAATCATGAACAATACCATATAGTGTAAGAGTAGTTTTTTCCTCCAATTTAAATATCTTTACAGATAACCTTTACTTTAAAAAGCAGTTGAGCTTACTTAATGATGATAAAAATTTGTCATATAAAGTTTTAAAATTCACAACAATAAAATACTTGATAGGGAGTTGATTTTTCTAAAGAAAAAATGCAGTTTATTTTAATAAAGGTAGAAAATGAATTCTAAATAATTTTATTTACATACACAAAATCTTACTGACCATGTTGAATAATAAAACTACTAAAATCTAAAGTCAAATCACTAGAAAAAATGACAGCCTATTATTATCTCTTTTACAATACTGAAAATACATTTTCTTACTAAGTAATACATTCAAATTCAAATATAGAACTAGTAAAGTTATGAAAATACATTGACTTTCTGATCTTTTAAAATCATGCTATATAACAATGAAGAATGCTGTGCTTCAAACTAAAAATAAGGACATGTTTACTTCTTTAGTCTGAAAACTGTTTTACTCCTACATAAGTACCCATTTGGGAATCAGTTTTGACATAAGCACATACATTTCTTTTTCAAATGAACTGAGATTATTTTCTTCTATTTTCAAAATGCTCATAAAACAAGAAATCTCTTGCCTGTCCATGTAACAAGTTGGAAACTGTAGCCAAATGTTCATCGCAGTCCTATGAATGACTGGAGTTGTCTTCACCAAATCCAGAGCTTGTTTAGAGCCAGGTCAGCACACTACACAGAGTGCGATATCATCCTGCAGTCTTTCTCTCAAACATAGATTCCCAGGGTGACGAGGAGAGTCAGAGAAGGGACTCTCCCTGTCCTATATCTGAGTTGAAAAGGAGGAACAGGTGACAAGGGGCATCCAGGAGGTGACACTTACCTCCATCTCTCTGGAAAGTACGCAGCAGTAGGAGGAAAGCTCAAGATTTTCATTAGCAACATAATTTTCACAGTTTCAGTTTCGTTTTTCAAACCCCAAGAAAATTTTGAGAGCAAAAAAAAAAAGTAGTGTATTTTCATTCTTTTGTATGTGCATGATGGGGGATAGCAGTGTTGTTTTGTTTTGGCGTTAATGGGGAGTGAACCCAGGGTCTTGATGCTCAGCAACATACTTAGCTCATTTTTATTTTGCTATAGGGTCGCACTAAATCACTCAATTACTCAGGTTTGATTTGAATTTTTTATTTTACTGCCTCAGTTTCTCAGAGTAGCAGGATTACCGGGAAGTATTACCATGCCCAAATCAGTACTGTTAACAATACCACATCCAAAGACTATATCCAGAGAATATATATATATAAAGACTATATACAGTGGGATAAAACATTCTACAAGTAGAAGCTCAGCATCATTAATTATCAGAGGAAAGCAAACTAAAAACACCACCAAATATCCCTCACCTATGGGAATGAGTATTATCAATGTTTATTGAAATGCAAAAATCTCAATTCTTGAGGTCAAAACATTTTCTTAGGAACCTTGTATAGACTCGGCAACTAGCTCACATTATGAAAAGTGTGTTTGCTGAATAGGGTGTTTGCTGTAGGGATTTTTGTTTTAATTTCAAAGTACTAAGCATAGCTGGTCTACTTTTACCTAAAAGTCTCCCCTAAGTTATCCTTTAGAGATCTGCCTCTGCCAAGATGCCAAATTTTTGTAGCAATAGAACTTTCATGTACTCTTGATTCAGGAATCCAGTTTCAAACTCACTATTGAGTAATAACAAAATTGATAATGCTGACAATTTTGTAACATCATCTAGAACTATTTTTTTAATTTTACCTCTGAAAGTTTTCAAGAAAGCACCTCCTGAAGAAAGGAGGATGTTATGATGTTGGCGTTTTCTTTTAAATAAAAACAAATCTCTTGTGAATGTAATATTAATAAGTGACCATCAGTATTGACAGAGCATAGATCCTCCAACACAAGATTTTTGTTTCTAGGTAAGAGAAAAATTAAATATGACTTGGACTTGTTAATATCAGGCAACTATTTTCAGCAAAAGAGTTTTCTTGAATCTCTCCATCATATCACAAATCTTTCACAAAATGACAATTATTATGAAATCCACTGACTCATCCTCCTGCATATAAAATCTACTTTTTGATCAGTTTGTGCCACAGAACCTGCCCAGCCTTATGTGGTTTGACAGTTCAGAGTACATCAGAGTAAAGCTTTCTCAATTTCCTGTATTGTATCTTTTTCTAGTATTTCACTCTCTTCAATTTTACACACTGCCTTTAGGAGACTCTTACTGACAATGTGGTTTTCCTTCTCAAGGAATGTGTTCTACTTCTGCTATACATAGCATACATTACAGTCTGTTTATGCTGTTACAACCAAAGACTGAGCTTGGGTAGATTAGAAACAATATATATTTATTTTCCATAGTTTACAAGGCTGGTAAGTCTAAGATCAAGGCATGAGCAGGTTTCATGTTTGCTGAGGACCAACTTTCTCTGCACCCAAAATGGTGCCTTGCTATTGGATTCCTGAAATGTATAAATGTTGTTTCTTCACATGGCAGAATGGATTGGCAAAAGGGACAAATGTTTCAAAGACTCTTTTATAAGGCATCAGCGCATTCACACAGACAGAGCCTTCAAGATTTTACCTATTAGGTGAATGAGAAGAAAGACAGGGTCACAGATGCCCTCAATGCTCGATGCATCCCCCCCCCGGATGCCTTAACTCCTGCTAACAAAGATCAAAAACTTGGTATAGAAATTATTAAAAGGACACTGAAAATCCCTGCAATGACCATTGCAAAAAATACAGATGTGGAAGGATCTTTGATAGTTGAGAAAATCCCACAGAGCTCTTCTGAAGTTGGCTATGGTGCTATGCTTGGAGATTTTGTGAATATGGTAGAGAAAGGAATCATTGACCCAATGAAGGTTGTAAGAACTGTTCTGTTGGGTGCTGTGGGGGTGGCCTCTCTGTTAACAATGGCAGAAGTTGTGGTCACAGAAATCCCAAAGGAGGAAAATGACCCTGCCTTGGGTGCCATCGGCTGGATGGGTGGAGGGATGTTCTAGCCTAGAAAGCACTTGCCCCTCACTCATGAACCGTGACAGGAAGCACCATTCAGGGTCCTCCCCAGTAACTTTGGAGAATTCAGATGAAGGGAATGAAGAGAAGGCTGGCTGATGTAAGAAAATCACTTGCCCACCATTGCTGGTTTCAGTCACTGAACATGTAAATGGTTTACCGCTGTCATAGTCCATGCTTACAGATCATGTACTTTATAGTTTTGAATACAAAAACATTTGCACATTCCGAAACCGGGTGCCAGAGCCACGTACCAGGGTACTGCTTTTAACTTAAATCACAGAGGCATTTCTACTACTATTCTGTTACAGTCAGGATTCTAGTACTTGCCATCACAGACAAGAAGTCAGAAATAGCCTTTCTGTGGAGAGGAAGAATAATTGTCCAAAATAGAGATCAATTAAGTGACAACCATTTTGTAATAAAAATCTGTTTAAAGTTAAAAAAAAAAGATTTTACCTCTTAAAGGCCCATCTCTCAACACTGTCACAAGGGCAATTAAGTTTCTACACATTAATTGTGGTAGACATCTTCAGACCATAGTGGCATGCTTTCCATGTCTCTCTATTGAGTAGGGTTTTTTTTTAACAAAAATTTTATTCCCTATTGAGATTATAATAACTACTAAAATAATCAATCCTTTTATTTCCTAAATGATTTACATTTGTGGTAAAGTGTCTTCAATTCTGAACAAGTTACTGATATTTCTTTTAATTTTGGGCCATAAACAAAGCTCAGTGGAATAGGACAATTGGATTTCCATTTAATATTTTTTAAAATATGGTATCTTTCATCATAAAGAACTTGGCTGATTCCCTTGTTACACTGGGGCATTAAAATAATTCTTGAGACTTCTGTGTGCATGTGTGCATCAAAGCCTAAAATCTTTCCATCGCATTTCCTATGTCATCTTTAAAAAATCACAGATTTGGACCAACTATCAGACATTTTGCAAAATGCAAAAGCAAAAAGACATAAGACAGAAAGCACACAATAATGAAATTACCAAACATAAAAAATACACAAAATGAATCATTTCTAATTTGCTCAATGTATATCTTGCAAATGTTTCTAATAGCAAAGCAATAAGACGGTAGCTCACTCACGAAGCAAAAAATAAAAATCTCACTTTTGAATGAAAATGTCCTTCCGTTTTTCTGGATTTTTGTTTGTTTTATTTTTCATGTCAGGGCCTGCTTCTCTACATCATTCAGGCTAACCTTGAACTCACTAACTTTGTGACCCAGGACGGTCCTGAACTTGCAGTCATCCTCCTGCTGAAGCTTTCTGAGCTCTAGGATTATAGTGTATGGCTCTAAGCCCACCCCAATTTTCTGTTACGTCCTGATGTATGTTCACTCTTGTAGTCAGTCTTCACTTTATTAGGAAAAGTTGTACAAAGCAATTAATGCAAACCAAAATGACATCATCAACTTACCAGTGGCCTTCTCATTGTATTAAAGAGTGACAATAAACAAAACTGAGAATGATCTAACTTTATCTGTGGTAGGAGGGTAAAGGATTACACATGAAGTCACCTAGTCCACGGCTGCTGGCACTCACATCACACAGTATGTACAATTCAAAACATGATTTTAAAAATTGACTTTCATACTTAATTGTAATGTTTTGGGGCAACCTGATTAAGAAGCCAAGGTGTAAATTGTATATTATTTTTAAAACTTTAAAAATGTGAACTTTCTGTACTTGCAGGAAGCAGGTTCAGTAAGGACTGAGAGCTCAGTCCCCATAACTCAGCAGAGCCCCTCAGTGGCTCCACGGTCCTTCAGGTATTGCTCACCGGTCACTCAAAAACCACAGGATCTAATCATCTTTGGTTACAGACAGAATTTAGGAAGCTGCCTCTGATGCTCTGAACTTCCCTGGCACTCCAGGTGCCATGTGGTATTTATTTCTTTTTCCAATTCTTTATTACTCTTCACAAAGTTTGGTTTGATTAATATTTCTATTTTTAAAATCAGAATAACAATTTAGCCATTTTTGATAACAAAAAGAAATGAAATGGATTTTTTTGGTCTTATTAAGATTGTAATACTTATTAAATATCCATGTAGACATCAAATAGGCACATGGATTTGCCAGCCCGCATTTCTAATGTGAGTCAGAACTGCTTATATACACTTACATGCAATTATACACCACATAAGAATACTGTAGTGAACAAACCATGTAAGTAATAACGGTACCTTCTTTATATTGTCTAGTGATGTAGCTAGTTTTGCTTTTATGTAAAACACTCTATGATGTTTGCATAACAAAATTGCCTAGAAACAGATTTCCTTAAGACACATTTCTCAGAATATATCCAATCTCTGCCATTAAGCAATTGTGTGTGTGTGTGTGTGTGTGTGTGTGTGTGTGTGTGTATTAAATACCGGGGGCTTAAGTCAAAGAATTAAACTTGAAGAATTACAATACTTCAAGGATGAAATGAAGCAAGGAACAATTAAAGCAAACTTATACGAGGTGGGTGGAGAGAAATAAACTCAGTTTAGTGTTGTATTGATATTCAAGAGAAAAGCGTGTTCCAAGAACTATGACCCAAAATGGAGTGCTAGGGTCACTGATTTAAGTCTATGTACAAGGAAATGGAGACTATTTTAGATTATAGTAAATCTTTTCAAGAGGTTTTTTCATAAAGATAAACAAAGGAGTTGATGGCTAAAGAGACTTCAGCGCAACGCTGTATCTTTAAGACGCTGTATAGCAAAGTATGTTCACATACTGAGGGAATTAGGTGTGTGATGAATATAAAACTCTAGTGAATATTTGGCTTTTTGAAAAAAGGATTATGGTAAAAGACATATGGTCGTTAATTTCTTGAAGAATGCTGCCCCTTTTTCAAGCATACTTCTCTCTCATTCTTAGAACTTTCTGAAGCAGTTCTGGAAGTCTTCCTCATAAGCAACGTTAGTTGCACTAACCTGGCTGCCTTGATGGCCTTAGTTAATTGAAGACATTTACCTTTCAGGGCCATTTTGACTTTGAAGAAAAGCCTGATACCACATTGTGCCAGATGCAGTGAAAAAGATCAGTGAAGAAAACACGCTGTAATGCGTTACAAGCTTGCCTTTCATCTCATGCCACTTGGCATTAGCACTGACACTGTTTTTGTTCATATCCCATAAAAATACTCCAGAAATTGGACTTCCAGAAACACTTCAGAAAATGGCAAGAACTATGGGATAAGTGTGTTCAAAGTGAAGTAGGGTATTTGAGAAGAAATGGTGGCAATATGCCTCAACCACAATAAACGTTTAAAGTTTGGGTATTCATGTATATTTTGATCACACCTTGTACAGGAAATCAGGAGAAGGAATGAAGGGTCTAAGGGCAGTTCCAGTGACATTACAGTCAGAGCACTCTGTAAGTTACTGGTGAATGAGCTTTACAACAAAGCAGAGAACTTCATCACAAGTAACAGAATGAGAGGTGAAATATGTGGATAGTTATTCATGGTAGTGATAGTAATCGAGACCCCACACGGAACCGGACCAGGCCTTCTGACATGAGAGAAGTCTTTACTGGGGGAGGGACAGAGTAGCAGGCTACCTAGCAGACCAAGGTAGCCCCGAGCTGAGGAAAGCGTGGGCCTTTAAGCTCTTTTTTCTGGCGAGGGTGGGGTGGAGTAAGGAGGTGTCCCTGGGCCAGAACAGGCCAAGCCCTGAACGGCTGGGAGGGGGTCCAGGCCAGAAGCCTGAACAGCAGGAGTTGCCCAGGTCAGAATGACCTGAGCAGGTGAACTGCCAGAGCGAATGAGGCCGGGGATAGCTTTTGTGGCCGAGGGGACCTGAAGTGGAACAGGTAAGGGAATGAGAGAGATATTGAGAGTTAAAGTTCTCCCACGAGGGGAGTGAGGCTAGCTGCCTTGTGACTTATCATCCCAGACTTAATCTAATAGAAATAGGGACTGGGAGGTCTTGTCAGTAGCTACTTCCTGCTGAGGAGGGGCGTAGTTATTTTGCTTGGGTAGTCAGTCAGCAGTAGCCGAAGGAGACGAGGGGTTGACTTATCTTGCTGGTGGCTACTCCTCGCTGAGGAGGGGCGTTGTTAAGTCTGTTTCTGGGTCGTCAGTCGGGACTGGCTGAAATTGGAAATCTGAAAGAAGCATAAGGTTGAAGTTTTGAGTAGTTAATCTTTGGACAGTGTTGCGAATGAGAGAAAAAACGCAGGGCGCTGCAAGGAGGAGAGCACAAATGGCTTCGAGGGGTCCCAACAGTGGGAGCAACCAAGGAAGGAGGCTGGCCCAGATACTTGACGTGGGAGAGGATTCGCTGTGGAGGTGCTGGGCTCGGCTTTTAAGTTGCTGGATTTTTTCTTGGATAAGGCCGGACTGGTTAGCATAGAGGCAGCATTTTTCCCCCAGGAAGAGACATGTTCCTCCTTTTTTGGTGGTAAGCAGATCCAGTGCCTGTCTGTTTTGGAGGACAACTCCTGCAAGCTGATCTAGCTGGGAATATATCAAAGAAAGAACGTTGGCCACCTGATTTGGACGATCTGGTGGTCGGTTAACCAGTGGGAGGTTAGAAGCTACCCAGTTTGCAGCGCTGGGGGCTGCCAGAGCTCCCGCCAAGACAGATGCACCCAGGACTACCCCGGTGGAGACGCTACGTCGGCAGCGCTCAGGTGGGTAGAGATACTGGTCGGTGAATCCCCATCCGTGTAGATCTGTAGACTGGGGAGAGGAAGAACTGGCAGACAGACCATGTTAGGGGGGTAACAGGGATAGAGGGAGGACTTGCACGGGAAGAAGTGACGGTGATGTAGGGGAGAGCTCGAGCCGGAAACACGAGGCGGGGCTACAGTCCGATTGCAGGGAAGGGAGCTACGGGAGCTCGTTGGTCCATAACAGGTGAGGTGAGCCCCACGAGGGAGATATTTACCGGGCTGAACCTGCAAAGGGGCTAAGTTTTCATCAGGCTTTGGTGAACACTGGTCTGCATAGAATCGGAGGAGGTTTTGGGTCAGGGAGAGAAGAGGCAAGTAATTAGCGAGAGGGCTTGGAGCAGCAGGGAGAAGCTGCAGAAAAGGCCGTCCGTACATGAGTTCAAAGGGGCTGAGGCCAGAGGGTTGGCGAGGGGCAGCATGAAGC
>PVLD010017869.1:0-40579 GCA_004027595.1 Dinomys branickii | reverse complement strand
TTGGTTGACCCCTTTGTCAAATATTAGGTAGCTGAGTGGGTTTTTTGTTGTGGTTGCATCTTCCAGTCTGTTCCATTGATCCTCAGGTCTGTTATTTAGCCAGTACCAGGTTGATTTTATTACAGTTGCTTTGTAGTATAATTTCAGGTCAGGGATTGTGATTCCACCTGACTTTTCTTTATTGCCCAGGATTGCTCTTCTGATTCCAGATGAATCTGGTGTGAGAAACTAAAAGTGTAAATAAAAACCAAAAAATAAAATAGATACTATGAAATAGGAAGAAATTGTTCAAAAGGAAAGGGGAAGGGATGGGGGTAGAAAAATGAGAAAGAAAGGATGAAATGGAGACAAAGCCTTGTAAATAAGGAGGAGAGGAAGGGTTGAAGGTCAGGGAAGGGAATGGGAGTAAAAGAAGAACTAAGGTATATATTATGCAAGTTCCCTGTGATGAATGTGATCATTTTGTCTATCTAAATTGTACCAATGGGGGCTGGGGATATAGCTCAGTGGAATAAGCGCCTGCTTAGCAGGCGCAGGGTCCTGAGTTCAATCCCCAGTACCGCCCAAGATAAATTGTACCAATGAACTTAATAATGAAAAAAGAAAGAAGTCTATGTTGAAATGACTTGTAAGATCAGGGACTTGAAACCTGATTGAATTCAGTCTGTATACAGGAACATCTATCTCTTGTCATGCCCATGCCTATGCATTTTCATTTATCATCAGAGGACATAGGATGTACAGTATTATCCCCATTCCCTTTAGCAACCTGAAGACACCAGGGTAAACGTGGCTTAGGGTCAGCAGGAAATGGTATGTCCTTCTACCTACACCTGCTGGCATCAAAACTGTAGGCAGGACACTGGAAGAAGTGCAGATACCTAAAGAATTCTACTCACACTGCTTCCTTTGAAGCACATACCAACAGCTGCTGGGCTTTGCGGGCACTTAACAATGAAGTTGGCAGATCTGCCTAACAATGTTTGAAAATGAAAATATACTTTCTAGAATATGTAAGGTCACCAATGTTGTTTACTAAGCTTAAGTCAAGGCTAAACTGGACCTTGGCACATTCAAAGAGCCAAGTTATTCATGACAAGCCTTACCCAGTAATCATTTAGATAGCTGCCCTAGAGAAACTATGACACAAACACTTAATTCTCTGATGATATATGAATACCCAAAACATAATTGTTGTGCACTATCAGAATTATGTATCAAACAATCAAGAACTGAATATCTTGCTCCAAACGGCAAATTATGCTGTGTTTCTCAGTGCTTTAGAATAGATGGCAAGTGGAATTCTCCTCACTTCTTAAAACATATTCATTGGAGTGATTTACCCATTCGGTATGCAGTTGCAAAAAGAAACAGCAGCAGTGAGTCTGTCCTCATGAAACTCAAATTCCAGTAGAAAATATATACACTAAACAAAAGAGGCAAGTAAGACGAAGGTCAAAGCTACGGGGAAACAAAGAGCAAAGAAGAATGCGGAGCGCAGTGAGAGAGGAGGAGCTTGAGGGAGAGAGCCGCTTTCTGTAGGAGTGGTTGTCAGGCCAGTCCTCACTGATGAGATGATTCAGGACCTGAAACCAGAAGGAACTGAGCTAGGAAGCAAATGATCTGCAGGAAGAGCACCCCTGGCAGAGAAAGCTGCACCACCAGAGTCCACAGTGAGAATATGCTCAGCATGTTCAAGGAACAGCAGAGACTGGTTTGACCAGAATAGCCTGAAAATGGGGAGAATTGTAGAAGGGAAACTAGTGAGGTGATCTAGATCACTTTGGTCACTTTAGGACCCTGTGGAAAATGATATTTTCAAAATAGTGATATTGGAAAACATCACAGAGGTTACAGTGGAGAAGGCACCTGGCCCACCTGGGTTATACAAGAGCTACTTCACCTACTGTTTAAAAGAAGAATATGAGTGGGGTCAGGTACAGCACAGGGTAGGAGTAGGGAGATCTGAACAGAAGGCTTCGGAACTGTGCAAGTGAAAGGTGATGATATTGAGGCACAAGCTGGGGCGGAAAGAGAAAGAACCAGCTAGATTCTGGATATGTTTTGATGACAAACATTTCCTGAAGATGGAGAACTGTGATAAAAGAGAAGAATAAAAGGTGATTCAGTCTTGAAGATGGACAGAGATAAGACTGACAGACTAGTATTTTGGGGACAAAGAAATCACAGTCTGGGCTGAAGCATGTCAAGTGTGAGGTACCCATCGTACATCAAAATGCAGGTGTAAGGTGGGCAGGAGGAAGGAGGGCTAATGCTGGAGGAAAAGTTCATGGCTCCAGATGTAACTCAGTGTAGAAAAAGAAGAGAAATATATCACTGAGGAAAGGAAGAACTCAAGCTGAGGAGGGATTTCCAAAGTACATATCACCACGGTATTAACTGCACGACCGCAATCTTTTTGTTTAAAAGACGATACTAGCGATTTTCAGTTTGTGTGTCCTGTAATTGCAAGTTGTCCTTTTGTGCAGACACTACTGATGCCAGCATCTCCTGGCTGATTAAGCTGTTCAATAAAGACCCTTAAGCACCTATAGTGTGCTGCAGATTTTAGTCTCCGCCAAGGCGCTCCTGCACCACAACACAAAGAATATTTTCTCTGAGACACTTGGATAACAATGAAAGAGTGATCAGAAAAAGCAAGGTGGCTCATTTCTATTAGAGTTCAGTACCTAAATGGCTCAGTATTTCACTAGATTAGTGCGTAATATTTAATTTGTAGGCAAAAAATGATGACATCTCAGAAAGTAGAGCACCAAACCCCAAATGATATGGCAAGGGACAAAGCAGAAATGAGTTAATGAGAAGACCAGTCTGGAAAAGCAAGATCCTGCGTCCCTGTTCTCTCAGCAATGTGATGTGGCAGGCTGATTTTCTTTAGACTCTGGAAATATTGATTCAATAAATTACTTCAATTCATTAATGTAATTATAAATTCATGACTGTAATTTTAAAGTCATCTTTTTTTCTAGCCTCTGCTCCAGTGACATCTGAGTGCTATTGATTGTAAGTGTCAAATTAGATTTCTAAGCATATTTTCCTTGTGTTGGGATCAATACAGAACTAGATCGTCTTTGACAGCACATTGAAAGTTATTCCTCACCCATGTGACATTTTGACTGCCCCCCCCACAGTATTTCAGTTAGAAATTTACTTCCTGGGTGTATACAGAGAAATATGATCTTACTTTGTAAAACTGAAACTCCAGACTAAGAAAAAGAGATGTGAGAAATTTGAGTGATATGCATACTAACTAATTTTGAATAAACCCAATATAAGAAAATCCAAATTTATAGAAGCTGATTGAGTTAACACAACTTTGTTAATTATTTATTGACTTTTCACAAAAGTATTTTTAATTTTTTTACAATAATTTAGTTAAGAGGTCTGTCAGTGACTTAAAAATGCTTTATAGCTTTTCAAGAATTCACATTCAGCATATTAAAGTCTTTTTGGTAAATCATAGACTTTAAGAAGAAAAAACTGATTGCCTCAAAATTATTTTATTTCTCTCGCCATTTACTGTTTCTATCAGTTACCTATTCTGTAAATAGTATTAAGAATCTCCCATACATTAGATGCTGAGCCAGCTGGGCCCAAGTGCTGCGTCCGTAAACCAGTCTCTCCCGCCATGAGTAGCAGTGCGGCCCCTAGGACGCTCTGGAAAGCAGTACTGTTTGTCATGGCTCTTCGCCTCATTTGCTGAAGGCTAACTAACACGAACTCTTCATCCTCTTCCCTACGAAATCCTCACTGAAGGCTGCATTGTTACTCAGATATTTGTGTGACTTTGGAGAAAACCAAAGAGGTGCCAGTTCCTTTATCCAAGTTTGGCATGGACAGGAAGCAGAAGCAGAAGCTGGCATAGAGGAGAGGATGTACATAACTTTTCCTCTATGGAACACTTGTTTTGTGCTAGAGTATAAGTGACTGCAGATTTCAAGCTGTCTTTCCAAAAGCATTCGATTCTGTAACAGTGAAGTCTGACATTTTATTTGCAACTCCAGTTTCAGGGCCCTGGGTCTAGCCCTCACCCTCCTCTACCAGGTATTTAATGATTCCCAAAGGATAGCAGAATTGACTGTGGAGTGTTTCTCTGTCTCCCACCTGAGAAGGAACAGGCTATATCCTCAGAGTCACAGCAGCACTGACTTCGGATAGAATTGTAAAGCAGGACACAAAGCCACATAAGCGTTCAGTGAAGACTAAAGGCCCAGGAAGGTGGTCTTGCTCCATGGCAGGGTTGGCCATGTTGGTTGAGTTTATGTTTAAGACACAGAGAGACACACAGGAAATGTAGAGGCTGATGAGGATAACAAAACTCATAGCTCATAATGGAGGGTGTCTCTGTTGTTACAGAGACCTTCATCTCTCATCTCCCGTACTCTTCTCCCTGCTTTCATTCCACTATATTTTTGGTTTTCTCCTAATGAGTCAGTGAACACAGGACTTGTATTTGACTCTATGTCCATCAGAAGTCAAAGTGGAAGTAAAGAAAATGATTTCTAATAAAGAACCATGCCTTGTGTTCTCATAAAAAAAAACCCAGAGAGACAAAAATAATGTTTTGAGTGCATTTTGTAGGATGTTTCAGTTCTTTAAATACCACATGATTTTACATTGAATTGTTTCAGAGACCACTTGAAGAATAAAGAGACAAAGTAATATAATGGTAAAGATGTGGTAGGTTGATATCCTAGCTGGCTACACACAAGTCATAGGGCTGTCAGTGATTTTACATACTGTTCTCACCTGAAAAATGTGAATTTACGTTATGTTTTTGTAGAATAAAAATTAAGTAATCAACCTCTAAAATCCATAAAAATGTTTGCCAAATATTCATCTAAAAATCTTTATTGAGTAACTTCTGTCTACCAAGTAAAATTCTGAGCCCAGAGACAAACCGGTGATTAATAAAATTCAATGTATGGAGGTGTAAGGAAATAAGCAGAAGGTATGGTTGTTGCATGTTAGGTGTGTCTGTCCTGTGGAAAATGCAAAGCCAGGAATGCAAGGGAGGGTGCTGGGCAGAGGAGGAGCTGGTTGGAAGAAGCTCTGCTAGGAGACAGGTGTGAGCCTGGTGAGGCAGGTGTGCCAGGCACGGAGCTCTGTGCGTGCGGAAGAGAGGTGAAGGAGTGTATTGCAGAACCAACATGGGGCTGACTCTGTGGAAGACCATCAGACCTTCTACCTAATACAGGCTGGGCAGGCACTGGTGGGGAGACATATGGGATGGGGCTTGTCATTCATCTGTCTCCATTTTTCTGGGTAGAAATGTGTCTTGGGGAAGTTGTGAAACTGCCGAAGGTGTATGTTGAACTCAGGATTGAAACCCAAGCTTCTAACCTGTCATTTGAGAGGAAATGAAAAGGTAAAATTTGACCACTCTGTGCATATGAATCTATTCCAGGCAGGAAGCAGGTATAACAACCTCCCCACAGCCAAGGTTCTAAAGGGTGGTGGTGCCAAAGTCAGGTGGGAGTCCATCTGTAAGAATTGTACTCCAGTGAGAAGAAAACAACCAAAAGGGTTGGCTCTGCACTTGTTGAGTTCAGTCACCCTATGGAATTCCTCTGGAACTGGCAGCCTAGCCATTAAAAGTGTCTTACTTTTCTGCTCAATTCTGTATTATGGAAAGGGCAAGCTATTTCTCAGTACTTAAGGCTTAGTATTTCAAATAGTGGTAACTATAGTTTCTAACACCCTGCAAGGAAGGCATTTCTAAAGCAGCTATCAAAAATACATATTCATTTAGTTACTGAGAATGTAAAAGCAATACTTTCCTCTTACTGGTGTGGAACATCATTTTTTCCAGCTGCAATTTGTTCATAAAAGAGCAATATTTGTGCCAAGAACTCAAGTGAAACAAATGTCCTTCTAGATGGGAAGTGTCCACACTAATTCGTAGCTGTAAAATAAGAATTTTAAATCCACCTTTCTGAGATTTGGCATTTGCAACTTCTACATAATTTAACTCATGTTGAGCTACATGAAAGGATTCAGCAGGTAGCACTGCATGGCAAAATACCAGACAAATGCTCTGAAATTTCCACCATACCTTTCAAAAGTTTGTATTTCTGGAGTGTGCTGTTAGGCATCCTATCATCATTCTTTCTTAGAAATGTCACCCTTGCTCTGCCAAAGCCTCCTGACTGCATATCTGATGAGTTTTACATATGTCTGGCAGGAAATTGTCAGAAAAAACTAGACAGGGAGATGTCTTTTTCCTCTAAGTGGAGGTGATGTGATTTTTTTTTTGGACAGCGCCAATCAGCTGAAAAAATGTTGGGTGAGCTCACCAGCCCTTTGGAAATGCATAAAGATAACCCCAGAGGGGAGGGCAGTTTGGTAGGCCTGCTGCCTTCTCTGATTCTTTCAGCAAGGCCTCTAGCAAGTGGCTCTAGGTAAGCTTTTAGTGCATCCGGGTCTCCAACAGCTTGGTGTCTTTTCAAATCCTCATGTCTTTCCACCTATATGATCTCTCCACAAGTATTCAGATAGAATAAGACAGAGATCTCATGAGTGAGGGAGATGCAAAGCCCAATGTACTTGGATTTTTAACACAGAAGATGATTATCTGGAGTGTATTTTATAATCTTCAGTGATAAGGACTTAGGTGGGTGTCTTGGTTATTTCTCTCATTCCTGAGACAAAATACCCAACGCCCAAAGTTGAGGAAGGAAAGGTTTACTTAGCTTACAGTTTGTGAAGGTTTCAGTCCATACTTGGCTGGTTCAGAGGCAGAGTGGCACATGGCAGAGGGCAAACGTTCATGGCAGCAGAGCACAGCAAAAACAACCAGCAAAAGACAGGAATGGCCACAAGCAGC
Organism: Dinomys branickii; assembly: GCA_004027595.1. NCBI lineage: Eukaryota > Metazoa > Chordata > Mammalia > Rodentia > Dinomyidae > Dinomys > Dinomys branickii. Next base: position 33,732 of record PVLD010017869.1, on the reverse strand, counting down.
CTCTTTCCTTCCCTTACATTGTAAACAGGCTACCCCCACTAAGGGGGCGTGTAGCACTCGCATAATCTCCATACCCTCCTCTTCCACAGGCTCAGGATGTATACAAAGTAAGCACCCTGGCTTCCTGCTGAGTCACTCAGCCAAACCTCTAGACTGTCCAAGTTGTACAATGTATAAAACATAACGGTGGGTAACTAACTATTAAGGTGAAAGAGGTCAGGATCCCGAAGTGCCCTCTGTGCCTTTCTTCTCATCCCCTCACACCAAATACCAAGCAAAGCTGCAGGAAGCCAAGCTCCAGCCTTCAGGGGTCCCTGCAGCTCCGCTCCCCAGCTGAGCTGTGGTGTTGAGCTCCCTGTAGTAGGCTCTGCTGCCTGCCGTCTCTTCTCCCTGCCCAGCGGTTGTGTCGCAATCCCCCACAACAGAGGGGAGGACCTTAACACATTTTCAAGTGTGTTGCTTCACATTAATAAGGAAATCATGTGTCAAGAGGGAACAAAGTCTTATATTTTTCTAAGGTAAGCAAAGTTCTAAGATTATTGGGATACCTGAGTCTCACCTTGGTGTCATGATTGTTTTCTGCAGTATGGAGGATTGAATCTAGGGCCTTCACACTGAGCTATATCTCCAGCATGCATACATATATGTATGTATGTATGTATGTATGTATGGCAGGGTGTCACTAAGTCACTGAATTGCCCAGGCTGGGCTTCAACATGTGCCACCTCGCCTTGCATGGTGTTTGTGATTTGTATATTTTCCTCTTGCTTGTGGAGGGAAACTGAGAATGTGATGGAATTATGTTATCTTGTATGACAAAAGGGATCTCTTGCAGATGTGCTTGAGGTTACTAATTAGTTGACCTTAAACAAATGAAGAGGGAGATTATCCAAGTAGACCTTATATGATCACACCAGTGCTTTAAATTCACAGGTTCTTCAAATTGGTGTCTGGATGTCAGAGATAGAGATGGTCTGCAATCCTCAGGAGAAGCCTTGCTCCTGCAGACCTTGGAGGAGTGAACTGGAATGTTGTGGAGAGGCATGTGTATCGCAGGGTTGTGGCAGCCTCTAGGAATTCACAGCAACCTGTACACAACAGCAAGAACATTCCAGTCCTATGACCACATAAGAGCAAAATTCAAATGACAACGTGAATGAGCTTCAAAGGACTCCTCAGCTGAGAGGAGATGGCAACTCCAGCCAAAACCTTGATTTTAGCCATATGAGACCCTAAGCAGAAAATCTCATTTAACCAAGTCTAGATTTCTGACTTTTAGCTATAATAAGATGATCAATAGTTTACTAAGGTTGTGATACCGTTATGTAGCAATACATTTTCCCCTCTATACTGAAAGAATGGCTGATCTGAGTACCAGTTTCCAGGCTGTGTAGGTAAGGGTTTGGCCTCTGTTACAGTGGACTACTAAGTACTTTCCAAGGAGCCGTTACACCTCTTGCAGGGGAAGAGGATGGGAACCAGTGGTTTTATGTGTGAGAGCCAAAAAGCCTGATGGAGGGCAAAGGGGTCAGTATGGCACCAGTGCCTATCACTGGGTGTCTCTCCAGTTCTAATGTGAGCCCAGCTGTATCTTTTCCCCACAAATTACATAACTGAGCGGGCCAAGAGAAGAAGTAAAGGAAAACCTATTCCTACTGTGCCCAAGAAGTATGCTGAGCCAGCCAGACAGCCAGGGCCGGGATTACAGGTGATATGTGATTGTCAGTATGGACCAGGACTGTCCATCATACAGGCTTATGTTCTCAGGGCCAGTATTCTGCCTGTGGGAAATAGTTAGTCTCGGTTGTCAGTTCCAGGCGTTGTTCTAGTCTCTGGGGATACAGCCCTGATTAAGCCAAAGCATAAGTGAATCAACAAGTAAAATAACATCATATACCTCCAAGTAGCAGTGTCCAGAAGACACAGAGTAGGTAAAACATTAGCTCCTATGGATCCCACCTAGAGCACCCTGCTGAATGAGCTATTGTCACATGTAGTCACTATGACACTATAGATCAGTCTTACCTGGCTCCATAATCAAGTTAATTAAGCCTGTGTGCACCTCCAGGGCTTCCCTCCCTGACCAGGTACTTCCGCATCTTTCTTCTACCTCTTCCTGACCTCCACATGTAGGCATGGCATGGCTGAAATCTCCAGATTACTTGCTTCTCTGCCAACACCACTAAACAGATTCCACTTACCTTTGTAGTAAGAGTGACTCATAGATGGTTCCCAGATCAGCTACTCAAAAACTGATACCGCCAAGAGCCATTCCTTTGTACTCTTGATGTTACTTCATAGCATGTTGAGCCATCCCCTGAACAACAGTCTCGCTTGTTTGTTTATTGCTTATTATTGCCCACTGAATATAAGTATAAAGCAGAGAACACTCTTCGTTCACTGCTCCCATTCTGGGAATACTCAATAGATACTCAATTTGTTCAAGTTAATGAATGAATCTATACTTCAAAATAACAAGAGTACATTTTGGGAAACATACTCTAATTCAAAGCTTTGCAATCTGAACCATTATTCCTCTAGTGAAATATATACTGAGTAGTAATGTTGAGTAAAACTTTTATCTCAGCTCCACAGTGAGGGACAAACACTGTCGGAATTATCTCTTCGATTGATGTACTGAGTCTTAGTTTTTAAGTAGGAAAGTTTCCCCTTAAATTCATATCTCCCTTAAGATTTTATATTTATTTTCCATATCTGTTCCCAAGTGAGATTTCCTTTCAAATAAGCAAATATGAAGGTTAAGAGTTTACCAGGATGGAATCTAGGGGGAAAGAAACAGATACTCCTTTTCTTAGAATTTCTAATGTTCCTCCTGGCAGAGGGTCCTTTGGCTGATTCCAAGGCACAGTGCAAAACTGATTTTAAGTTGCCTGGTGCTGGGGCTGACAGTTCTTGCAGCTTCCTTATACTCTTTGGCCACTGTCATTTTAGTCTTATGCATTTTAACAAACTTTCCCTCTTTAAAAAAAATCGGTTCACTTATGTAGCTATTCATTTTTACTAGAACTCCAAAATGGGTCATTCTAAGGAGAAAACTTAAAATCTAACTCATAGATAATTTTGACCCAAACGCATTAGCCTCCAGTGTTGCAATCAAAGTCATCCACATGCTAGGAATTTCACATTCTATCACTCTACGTGGCTGATGCATTGGTTATATGCTTTTTAAAATGAATATAATCTTTGTTTCCATAAGGTTTCATGTCAACTGTGAAGCTTTTACTCTTTTAATACTAGGAATCCTAATATATGCTTACTGCAACAGAGAAATCCACAAGAGAAAGTAAATGGTCTCTCTTTACCCTTTACAACACCACTCCTAAGCCAGTGGCCCACTTGTTACATGTCTTTTTATTTTTCTTGAACATGTACCTTAAAAGGAAATTCACAAATTTAGTCGCCTGTTCTCTGGTCCTAATGAGATTTGGTTCATTAGGGCACATCAGATTGCTGACACCCATTCATCCCTTTACTGTATAGTCCTGAATGTCCAAAATGTATACAACCTTGTAATTACACATCGGAGATAAAGGTAGAACCCTACTGATATTGCAGTTTGTAGAAAGGGGGCTGCAGGAGTGGTGTGCCTATGGTGGAGAGTAATGCAGAAAAATTAGCCATTCTCGGAGGACATTCGGGCAAAAGAAAAGCATTTGTAGAGATAGAGTAGTTGGAGAAAAACTGAAAATCTGTTGAGATAGTAACACGCAAGATAAAAGAAAAACATGAGTGGGACTGAAAGTGAAGTCAGCATTTTTTCACATCAGCAAGACTATTTGAATTCAAAACCTTGGGTGTGATTTTTCTGATAGTCAGGAGTAATTCTAGCATCAAACTTCACCCAGCTCCCCCTCTGAAACCTCTGAAAAACTTTCAGGAATAATATGCAAATGTGCTCTTCCAATAGAGGGGTAGGATTCCTACCAACATGCGACCAGCAATCAGGATATAATCATCAAACCCTGTTACACATGACTGAGGATGAATCATTTTCTTGGTATACTCCACCCTCTTAGACATTAAACACATGAAAGGAGAAACAGGAGAACAAAATTTCTCTCTACACCAGTAGAACAAAACAAATCAGTCAATTCACATCTGTAGTATTTCCACCTGTCCAAGAAAAGTGATTGTTTCTAGAAACTAACATCAACCCTGATATACACAAAATAAGTTTGCCTGTCTGATTATGTATGAATCCCAGCATAATCCCGTGGGTTAGTCTGGAAGTGAAATCAAATATTACAAGGGACTTTTCAATTGGGAACAAAGTCAGAATTGAGTACAACAGAAACATATTAAAGGGTAGCAATTAAATGCAAACAAACACCATTACAGTTTCCTCCTAAGGAAATATAATTAGATTGCCAAGTAGATTGCTTTTGGATTACTTGGATTAAGCATTGCATTCTTGAAAGTTCAGTGACTTCCCGGCATTTCATTTCCTTGGAAACCACTAGTTTCTATCATATGCTATGCAGATTCTCTCAAATGCTTTGGGCATTTTTCCGCTGTGCTTTTATTTCGAAGATTGGGAATCACAGCAGTTGAAAATGGGACACTGAAAAGAACAAGAACTAAGGTTGAAGATTTCTGACTGGTTTACAAAGCCTGGACAAACAGCAGCATTACTGCAACCTCAAAATACACATACTGAGCTCCACAGTCAAGCAGCATGAACAGTCTTTCTTGCTGATAAAGTGATTTTGAGTATTTAGTAAGCTTCACAACCACAGTAAACAGTCCTCGCAATAGTTAATTGAAGACCTTTCTTTGCTCTAATTTTTGCCCACTTTCCAGCTCAAAGAACTGAAGAAATAACCTTTATTTACCATGCTGCCAGCTTCATGCAGAGTTGAAAAGCAAAGCTCTTGAGATTTCACCTGTGCCTTATTAGCAAAGTTTTCCATTTACAGAAAGAAGCTCAGGCACCTATATAAGGAACCATGCTGCATGTACAATAAGGGATAAAAAGAGAAGGCCAGGAAGGTAACTGCAACAGAGACACATTAGGAAAGAAAAAAAAAAGAGTGACCACTAACTTCCCAGTTGAACTAACCAGCCTTGCCATACAGCTGGAGGCTCAATTAAACTATGAATTTGATAGAGTCAATGGTCACTTGTCAAATATATGGCCATATGGCCATAACCTGGGTGCAAACATCCTGATTTAATTGGTCTGATAAGCCTGAAGAATTCTTTAAATCATGACTCTTCTTGGATCAATTTTTGCAGCTAGTATACCCTGGGAGAAAAAACTGTCTCTCTCCTTAATAGAGCTGGGTTTAGTAAGGGTCTTAGTCCACTCTCCATTACTATTACAGACCACCTGAGACTGAATGATTGGCATGTCTCTCTGATTCTAGATTCTGGAGCCTAGGAAGCCCAAAAGCATCCTGAGAAGTATCTGATGAGTGACAGGGCAAGAGTAAACCATGAAGTGAGGAGCAGGGCATGAGAAACTGACTCATTTTATAATAATATGGCCTTGGGGGTAACCAATCTATCCTCTGGATAATGAATTTAATCAATTCTGTGAAACAAACACCTGTGTCAGGCTCTATCTCTCAATACCACTGCTTTGGGGATCAAACTTTCAATACAAATGTCTGGGAGACAAACACTCGAAGCACAGCAGCCAACCTCTAACAAAATTATAACAAGGGGAAGTAGGTGTTCTATTTTCACTTCCTTCCAAAGTTGGTCACAAGGAATGAGTGCATGTAACTTGCATTTAAAGGGCTGAAGTACATCTGGTCAACCCAGGCAGAGACCTGTGATATAACGGACCTGTTGTGCAATCTTGAAGCTCCAAAATGAGGTACCTCTTCTGCATCGTTTCTTCAGGCCTATGTATATAGGTAGTTTCAGTAGGTACTTTCTGGATGTTCATCTTTCTGGAAACTCTGTCACTGGAATTTCTATAGTTACTGCAAGATAATTGTATTAAATAAAGATATATATAGAGTAAGAGGGTTTTGGCTTTTTACTCACCTCTGACCACCAGGATGGGGACATGTGAGCTGTCTGAGGAAGTTCAAACTAGTCAAAATAGCCTAATATCAAGCCCTATACCAGTGTTTCACATGATTCTTCTGCAAAAAAGGGCAAATAGTGAATAGTTTAAAATTTGTAGGCCCATATGGTTTCTGTTGCAACTGCTCAACTCTGTTGCTAGCCCACAGGCTAGTTTGTTGGTCTCTCTTTTATACTAGTGAAAAGAAAGCACCAATTATCCACCTTCTTTCAGTGAGGATTCAACATCCAGACTCTGGAGAGAAAATAAAATAATGCCTCTTGAAAGAAGTGTGTGTGTGTGTGTGTGTGTGTGTGTGTGTGTGTATGTGTGTGTGTGTGTGTGTGTGCATGTGTGTGTATGTGTATAAACATTCATAACTCAATGATGGTTAAGACATCCATAGAAAACTGTTAAGTAGTTGCTGTTGTATAACATCTTTGACTGTACTTACATGAAGATGTCAAAAATGTCATTAGGTGATATATAATATTATGGATCACTCTTGTATATGAAGTCCCTGATTGACAGAAGTGTTGTTAAGCACATGACTGTATGTTCATATCCATATATATATATAGAGAGAGAGATACATACATACATACACATGTATTTGTATATATGCATACATACTCATATAGAATTGATGAAATTATTTACCCTAAAATCTGTTTATGATAGATTTGTGCTGCATCAATTGACTTAAGATAAAACTGAATTTCCTAGGTTTCTCTCCCTATATTTCAGGATGAGCATGGTCCAAGAATGACATGTGAGATTTGGACAAAGGAAAGCTTGAGGTGACAGCTAATATTTTGCATTCTCAAGGTTGGTGCAGAGCAAATCACAGCTTAAACATGTGGCTGGGTCTTCTCTGCATGATGCAGCAACCACACCCTTAAACTCAAACTGAACTACTCTACCGACTCCTTTGCACTCTGGCCAGGTTCACATGCAACCTTGAGTAGGACACCAGCTTCCTCTGTCTCAAGCCACTGAAGCCAAAAAACGTCAGGGTCTGGAGGAAGTGAGAGGGGGATGCAAGTTCCAGCTCACCTTGCAAGTTCCCATCAATAATTCTCCCTCCACTTTCAATCTGTCTCTTTCACAACTGCTAGCAGTACTGGCTCCAGGCCCAGCACAGATGCACAAATAACTGCCTTATGTGGGTTGTGTTTATATAATTGGCTTCCAATTCCATAGCAGTCAGAGTGACTCTATTCTTCTGATTAAACCCTAACTGATGCTTCTTCCCAACTTGAGAAGTTTCCCGCTCAAAGAAAAAGTATCCAACGATTAATAATGACAAGTACTGGGTTTTAAACATGATAAACATATGACAATAATTTCTTCTTTGTAAAGGTCACATCATTTCTTTCAACCCTCAGATTTTCTAAATGCCAGGTGTTATCATATGTTGATCTATTTACTCACAGGGCCTGGACTCCGTTTTATTTTCTCCTCTTCCAGGGTCAATGACACGCATTCGTGAGACGGCCAGTGGGAGACAATATTGCAGCCTCTTGCCCCAACACTAAGCCAAGGCATTCAGCCCTTAGAGGAAATGAACCCGTATCACTGACCTCAATTAACACCAGATTTCAACCAATCAAAACAATAAAAGCTGTAAACACCCCAATTGTCCTCTCCTACATTTCTACAAAGTTCCACCCATTTTTACCTTCTGAGATCTAAAACTTCACATTCCTGGGAAAAGCACATTGAAAGGAATGACATCATAGTGCCATACCTACTGAGACTTGAATGACTGCAGGAAATGGTTTTCTTAACTCATGATAGGCCTAGTCTCAAACCTATGCCAGGGTAGATAAGAGAAGTAAGGCACACAGCTCTTTATTAATGAAAATCTATGTCCACTATCTCTCATTCCAAACCTCCCTGCAATATCCTGCTTAGCTATTTAGAAAAGGAAAGCATTTCCTTGGTTATATTTAACACATATTGAATGGGGCAGTTTTGTTGGCTCAGTTATAAATCTCAATATAAATTATATCCTCAAGTTCCATTCGTTTGAGTCACTGGATCTAGCTGCGTTGTTTTGTACTTTCTGCTGTTCTTACGTTCAACTTTGGTGGTATTTAGAAGCGAGAGGAGACTATCTTATTGTAAGTAACAAATCTTTCAACTAAATGCTTCCGCTGGTTGTAGCTGTTTGTCTTCCACACTCACAGCATTGACTCTTGATGATTTCAACAAGTATTCCGTGTGCTTCTCGATGGATCAGCTTGTTTGTGTTTGCTTCTACTTTGTATAGGCAACCTTGGGCAAGGAGTAAATTGTAATGGTTACAGGTAACAGGAGAAAGATTGTTTGCTGTTTCAAAAGATACATTTTCCATTTCAGCTCACGTCTCTATTTTTGCTGTCTCTATTAAAACCATCATGGCCTTGAGTTGAAAAGTTTGGTGAGATACATTTATTGATGCAGATAAGTGGGTGCCAGTTTACAGATTGTAGGAAATGATGGGGTTTATGTGTCAACTGCTGAGACTTTAGAAATTAGTTTTTCATAGCATGATCTTCTGACAATGTCCCCTAAAGATAGCAACTCCTAATCATAGAAATCTGAAACTGTGACTGTGTCTAAAAAGGGTCTTTGCAGAAGCAACTAATTTAAGGATTGTGAAATGGGTAGATTATCTTAGATTATCTTCGTGGTTCCTAAATGCAATAAGAAGTATCTTAATAAGGCAGACAGAGTAAGGTAAGGCACACAGAGGAGAAGACAGTGTGAAGCTGGAGGTAGAGACTGGAAGGATTCAGCCACAGCCAAGAAAAGCTAACAGCCTCAGAAGAAGCTGGAGAAGAAGGGAACACAGTCTCAGGACTCTCGAAGGAATGTGCCCCTGGCACTATGCTCACTTGAGCCTACTGATACTGATAGCCTCAGAAATATTAGACAATAGATTTCTGTTGCTTTAAATCACCAAGTGGGTAATAATTTATCACAGTAATGACAGGACACTAATTCATGTAGTTCGGGAAGGTTTACTGATCTCTGGTAAATTTGACCACTCAGACCAGATGGATAGCTGCCTGAAGTCCAAGATAGCAAAATCCAGCTGGATAGGCTCTGTTTGGTGCATGTGGACATGGCTGACTCTTGTAAAGAAGATTCCACACACAGTCATTCCTCCACTTTCACACGGCTTGAATCCGACAAAGATTTTTTTCATGTTAATTTCTTGATCACTACTGAAAGAAGAAATACTCCAATTTTTCTGGCCCCAAGATTTTGGGTCAGTAAAACTCTTCAATACCAGCTATTATTCTTGTGATACATTAGTGACAACAGATTTCTGTTATAAAGATAGCAGAATAAAGAGATTTCTGCCATCCTCTTCTCAGAAATAGTCCTCAAGCAAAAAGAAAGGAAAACAGAGATTCCACATTGACTATCAAGTTGATTTCCATGCACAAAGAAGGGAAAGGACTAGAAAAATCATGGGGGTATTTGGGAATAAGATAAGACCTCTGAAGCTACAGAGCCCAGAAATGTTTGTAGAGCTCAGTATTCAAAAGTAGGAAAGATATATTAAGAAGCAAACCAACAACTCCATTTTTGGAAAAATGAAAGCTGAAAGTAGGAGATACTGTGGCACAGGGTAAAGTGAGGGAGATGGGCCACAGAAATAGGCACAATTCACCACAAATACTTCTCAAGTAAGCCAGAGTAGAGAAAATAAAATACGAATCTGGAGCAATACTGCAGCTGCTGGTCTTTCTTGGATAGAAGAAGCAAAGTTAAACATTTTTTCATACTAAACCTATCATTAAGGACGTCATTTGAAATCAAGGAAAATTACTACTGTCCCAAAATAGTAGCTGAACCCTTCCACACCTGAAATTGTTGAGCTAGGAAGAACACATCTCATTCAAACATAAAATAATTAAGTACGCAACTCTAACGCACAATTATGCAAAGCAGAGCTATACCATAGAATGCAAGGCTGTTTAAAAAGAAAACTAAGTAAATGAGGATAAAGTAAACCATGCTTGCTAACAAGATAGAAACTAAAAAGTTTTTTAAAGGGTCAAAAGTTACAGAAAAACAAATGTCAGATATACATTTATTTTCATGGTGATGGAGCAGATAAAAATCATTACTCGGAGCAATTTAAATAAAAATGGTTCTGAAATTATCACTTTTTAAAAACACCTGCTGAAAGCAGAAAACCCATCATTGAGTAAAACTTTAGGAAAAAGATACTGAGTGTATAAAAGTGAGATGCCTGAGTTAGGCAAAGAGGTAAACCAAAATACAAAACTGTCTGGGAAATGAGGGTTCTTTCGCAAACTGAAGGACATCTGTGGAGATGCAGTAAAAGGACAGGGTGGACAGGATTGAAGAGTATGATAAAATGCAATGAGCAAAGCCAAAAAAGTTTTAGAGAAAAATAAATTTTTGAAGTATATCTCAAAATATACATGTAATGGACCAAAAAGATTCAATTTTAATTTAAAAACAAGTTTTAGGTATACAACATCATCAATTTAGTACATTCTGTTTGCCCAGAAATTCTACACACCAAGCAGAAAACAGATGGAGTCTCATCCACCACTGAGTTTGTATTTTAAAACAGGAGGTTTGAAGCAGGGTGTATTCTATTAAAAAAAATAAAGATACAGGATGAGGCTCATGAAGACATAGGTTAATAAAGTATTGATTTCAAAGATAAAGAAAAAATATGTTGAGTACACAGACAAAAACATTATTTCCTATAATTGGAAATATAATTGCGTAGGCCTAAACACAAAAATATAGAAGGAAGCAATGCCTAGTAACAATTCAAAGAAAATAAAGTTTGGACTCAGAATCTTATGACCAGCCAAAGATAAAAAATATTATAAGCATGAATTGGAGAACTACTGATACTTGCATAGTTACTGAGGTGCTTTTCAAGAGCTCACTTGAGTCAACTGAGAAATGGATGCGGAAAGTATTGCTAAAGAATTGATGATAAGCATAAAACACTATAGATCAAATAGCAGTGGAAATAGTAGCCAAAGAACAGAAAGTGAAAGAGATGCACCACGGGGCTGGGGATATAGCTCAGTGGAATAAGCGCTTGCCTAGCAAGCGCAGGGTCCAGTTCGATCCCCAGTACTGAAAAAAAAAAAAAAGAAAGAAAGAAAGAGATGCACCACACACAAAGAAAGATAAAGTAATACCATGCTGAAGGGAAGTGGGAGACAATGAAGAGATTATAAACATGGCAAATGAAATACATAAGATAAAATTCCTAAAGCAAGTAATAGTTAACAAAGACATTAATTGAATCACTGGAAAAGATGAAAAAATAACGTAAGAATTTAAATCGGGGGTAGAGGAGAAAAGGAAAATGTGCTACGTGAGGAAGTATTTTACCTCCGTATTTGCTTATAATGGTTATGTCAATAATAACATACAAAGAGCTAGTTAAAGATTCTAAGTGTACACACAAAAACTGAACAAACAGAAAATTAACTTGTCAAATTTTCTACTAGAAAAATCTCAAGGTCAGGAAGACTGATTAAACCTTAGAAAATCAATTAATGTCATCCAATAAAGACAAAAACCACTAAAGACGAAAATCACATAATTATATCAATAGACACAGTAAAAGTCCTTGAAGATAATGAATGCCTCTTCTTGATTAAAAACTGTCAACAAGTTAAGAGTTTACAGGAATTACCTTAACTTGATAAAGAGTCTCTACAGAAACCTTAGGCTTATCCCCAGTACCGCAAAAAAAAAAAAAAAAAAAAAAAAACTCTTAAAAAAAAAAAAACAGAAACCTTAGGGTTAATGTTTTACTTAATGTAAAACTCTGAAAGCTTCTCCCTTAAGTGAGGAGCAAGACAAGATAATCCCCTTTACCCTTCACTCTCATTTAACACACTACCAGAGTTTTACTTGCTGTAAGTATGGGAAGAAAAATAAACAAAAGGCATGGAGATTAGAGAGAAAGAAATAAAACTGTCCCTATTACCAGATGATAATATTGTCTCTACAGAAAACCACAAGTATTCTACAAAAACACTTTTCAAAATATTAACTGAGTTCACTTAGCTCACAGGAGAGAAGACAAAAGTCAACCACATGGTTTTAAATTTTTTTTTACTTTAAAGAGAATTTTAAAAAAACAAAATAACAACATAGACAAAAACAAAACAAAGCAAAAACAAAACAAAATGATAGGAATTAATAGTGGTTGTTATATTACATAGTGTTATCTTCAATAAAGTTGCTCAGATTACCAGATGTAAGAGTGTAAGATTGATCAAACCATAAAAGAGAATAAAAAATAATGAAAAAGCATTAGAAATCATACAGAGCTTCACTAAACAATATGGTAAGAATTCACCAATGGTTGTTATATGACCACATGCTCATATACTAAAAATTCACATGGGAAAATTAAAATTGAAATCACAATTCCATTTATAATTATGCTCAAACAAATGATATCTCTACGTGTATATCAAGCAAAGTAAGCACATGATCTGCATGCTAGATGTCATTAATTACTGATTAAAGAAGTCAAAGAAGACTTAAATAAATGGTAGGGTTTATTTTCTACAGTTTAGAAAACTCAAAAGAGAAGATTCTCCTAAAGGGATCTATAGGTTTAATACAATTCATATCAAAGTCATAGAAAGATTTATTATAGGCATACATGATCTCATTCTTAAATTTCTGTAGACAAGAATGTCCTGGAACAGCTAAATAGTCAGAGCAAAGAACAATAAGGTGGGAGAAGTGATTGCTCAGTGTTAAGGTGAACTAGACAGCATTGATGTTGGTGGGGCGATTGGGCATGGAACAGAGTAAAATATTTAGACACACATAAGTATGCTCAAGTGATTCTTGACAAATGTGAAGAGGCACTAAAATATAATCTTTTCAAAAAATGCTGAATTCTGATTTAAATCTCACAACCCACACAAAAAACATTGACCCCTAATGAATCATAGATATTAAATCCTTTTAGAAAAAACAATGAGAGAAAATCTTCAGGTGATAAAGATAGGGCTTGTAAGCAACAAAAGCATGCTCTATCCAAGGGAAAAAAATACATATATATGCAGGAGGGCTAACATGGTTCTACTATTGTATTATATCACTTAATGCTAAGCAATAATCGATGACGGGTTATTTGATCAATCTTGTATGTCTGTATGTGTTGTCCTGAACACACACTTCGAAGATATCAATATGTAAAGCAGCAACTATTGGTGTTTTTTTTGTTGTTGTTGTTGTTGTTGCTGTTGTTGATGTTTGCCTGTTTTGTTTTTTGTCTTTGGATTTTTGGTTTTTGTGTTTTTTCTATTGTTGAGAGGATTAATTGTCTGACTAAATTTGCATGTCTGTATATGGGTTTAAATATTTACACTTCGAAGATATCAATGGATAAAGCAATAACCACTGTTGAGATCATATCACCTTGTCTATAGATTAGTTCTGATTGTACTATTTTTTATGCTAATTGGTGTCTGTTTGTCAATATGTTTTTGTACTTTTATTTTTTTAAAATAAAAAAAAATTAAACTTATGCCTTCATAAATCCTACAAGAAGAGAAGGAAAGGACGGCTCACTGGCTTGGATTAAATATTTGTAAACCCCATATTTGACAAAGGACCAGTATTTAGAACAAACAATCCAGTTAGAAAATGGATGAAAAATGTAAATAAACCCTTCACTGCAGAAGATATACAGATGGCAAACGTGAAAATATGTTCAGCATGATCAATTAAATAGAGATAAATTATAACAATATTAAATGTAAATTAATGAAGATTAAAGCCACAATGAAGTGTTACAACAAACCTATATGAATGGGTAAAAATTTTAAATATCAGAATTCCAAAAGCTAATAAATGTGCAACAATACTGCATTACTCCTCCATTACTAGCGGAAATGTAAAACAGTAGCACAGCTCTGAAAAACAGTTTGATAGTTTCTTGAACTACTAACCACACAAATACTACATGACTCAACTGCAGTCCTGGACATTTCTCCCTGAGAAATGAAAACTTGTGTCCACACAAAGACAGTTAGAACCAGGAAGGGACTCCAGGTCATGACAAGGGACCTGGATGGAGCTACTTCTTAGCCTCAGTGCAAATAATTCATCAGATGCCTTGGTCTAAAACCACCTAGAAATAAGCTAAGTGTTGATATGGAGGAGGACTGATTAAAAATGTACTCTCCTGTATGTTAGTTAAAATGATATTCTACTGTAATACAAAATATACTAGAGAAAAGACCAAAAGTTTGTTTGAATATTAGCCTACTTATGTGTTAAATCATAAACATTTACAAATCATATCTTTGTGTTCATGTTATAGGTGTATGCTATATACATACCTATATTTGTATAAAGATATATGTTTAAAAGCAATTGTGAAAGAAGGAAGTAAACACATTTTAAATGAACTCCATTACTTTATCCAATTGTAGCTGGTTTTATTTTGCTTCTATTGCGATATATCTAAGCTAGTTTCTCTTCTAAATATAGGTACTATGACATAATTTAACATATTGAATATCTCTTACTAAAGGTTAGGAAATGTTTGCATAAAGAACTATGAGAAATGATTACCTATAATTTATATAGACTTCTTTCTAACTATATAGTTTTTCATCTTTACATCTTAATATGGTCAGCATACAATCAATTTTTAAGCAGGAAATACTTGTATAAACTACCATTCCCTATTTTATAGCAGAGAAAAAAGTTCATAAAGTAGTATGAGGAAGATACTCCTAAATTTGAGTTTAATGTACTTCCCATTATGCCACTTAACCAAATAGATAATAAAATTGTGCTAATGCGCCTTTAAAGGTTCGTGTGGATTCCAAGCCTTTGCAATGTTGATACCCTGATGAATGTAGTTCATCTTCTCTTTGTAAGTGGCCCATACAAAACTATTTGTAAGAAACTCTACTCTGACCTGTAAAACAATGGCTGGAGTTCTACAAACCAGCCACAAGCATCCATACTTGCTCTGTTTAATGGACAAGAACAAATAGTCTCTGTTCTCATTAAAGAGCTTTTTGTGATGACCCAAGAGTATGCGCATAAATGTAATTTACTCTCTGGCTGCCAAGGCTTCTTGACTAATTGTTCCCTGGTCCGTTATTGTCTCAAACAAGCATTGTTGACTGGCTTAAGTGATCAGGTGGCTCAAATGAGCAGCAGTATAATGCATACTTTTCATAACTGCTTTGTAAATATGGACAGTACATCGTTTGCATAAAAAGATAACACAGCACCAAGATCTGTCAGGCTCAGTAATAAGCTCTTTCTACCATCCATGAGAAAAGAACAATAAAAGCCCTAAAATCCATCCCCCAGATAGCCAGATATTATATTCTTAGATTCTGTGGTTTCCTTTAAGTAAAGTTCCACATGGTCTTCTTCCAGATTGCTATAGGCAGCTGAGTTAGATAGAAATATAGGCAGTCAGACAGGGCAGGGCCCTCAAAGGAGCCAACATGAAAGACAAGATACCTGTGGGCCAGACCTCAAGACAAAAAGGCCTAAGCAAATGAACCCACACACCTCCCTAGGTTTACACGTGGGGGATTGATAGTCTAAATAAGTAACAACCACCTTCAAAAAGCCAGGAAGAGTCACTAGCCCCACCCCCTGCAGGAAAAGCCCCTGTTCGCTTGCTGTGTGACTGACTGCCTTCCCCATTTGATCTCAGTTCACTCAGTTTTACCTGTACAATTATACTTGTAATCTTATTGGCTGACCATAGTTTTGTCCATTTCCCCTAACTTGGACCTGCCTCATCTCATGATTTTTCTCTATAAAAGTCCCTAGAAAAGACAGAGTCCTGGGTAATCCACTCAGGCCCCCTTTCTGTTCTCCTGGACAGAAGCTTTCTTTCCCTCAATAAATATATTCTGCTCTTAACCTCCATTGTTCCTAAAATTCATTCTTCGATTTTAGAGAATACGAACTCCTCTCAGATATCCTTCAGACTGGAAGTTTTTATTTTCCTATATCAAGATCATGGTCTTCCTATAATACTTGGTCCATACTGTGATCTCAAATCTTCATCTGTACAACTATTGTCACGGGTAAACCTGGCCCTACAGGCCCACACTATCACCACTATCAGCCCATCAATCCAGATACATGTAGCAAAATGGCAACGTAAGGGGCACGGGCCTCATTAAACGTGGTAGAACAAATCAGAAGTAAGATAAGGAAAACAGCAGGGCGAATCACCAGTGCAGGCTCCACAGAAGAGGTCAATCTTGGCATTTGAAAAACAGATGAATGAAAATAAGTCTTGATAGGTGAGGGTGGACTGAATTCCAACAGAGATAACATACTAACTGCTTTGGAGAAGGTAATTGTTATTGACAATGAGCTCAGAATTGAGAGAAACGAAACCAAAACAAAACCAAACAAAAAAACCTCTGAGTTTCAAAAAGCAGAGTGGGAGCTTAGACGATGACACATAGGTGGGAATGTAGAAATAAAAACATCAGAGTAAAGTTTCTTTTCTTTTACAGAGGAAAAAAACTAACAAAACAACAATGAAGACAAAAACAACAGAAAGGATACATGACCTCAAAACAAAATGGTAGGATTGACAATGGTAGACTTCAACAACAGCTCCTACTGTTGTCTGAAATAAGTCATTCCGATCACCAGATACAAGCCTGAAAAATTGGTGACAGAAAAAGAAAACTTTAAGCATTAACTGTTCCTTTCATTAAACCACAGACATCAGCAATACACCTATCCCAGCTATTGTTGTATATGCATATAAATTTTGTTTTTCATTTTAAAGAGAAAAGTAAAAACAAAATAACAAAACAAATACATAAACGGAAATAGAGTTTCTTTTATATTTTCATTGGAATTAAAAGTTGACTTGCTTCGATAGAAGAATCACAGACACTAAGAAGCGGCTTTTGGCTCCTGATTTCAGAGGATGCATCCAGGATGAGTTGTTTGTAAGTCACGTCTCCAGGGACTCACCTCCTCTAACCAGGCCCAAGACCCTCCCAGGAAGTGCAATTAGGAACCTTCGGGGATTAGCTCAGTGATGGGTGTGATGCTCCAGGACCTGGTCACTCCAGCAGGCCACATCTGTACATGCGAAATTTGGAAGCACATTTTACACATTAACCACAGCAGAATAAAATAATAAACTGAGAAACTGAAAATGATGACCAGTAATTGTTTTAAGAAATGCTGCAACTTGCTAGTAGCTTTATGAGTTCATTATTTAAACTTTTTAAAAAACATGTGCACCCTTTGTTAAACCAATATTTTAGAACATGGACAAAAAGGGAAATCCCAGATAATGTGATCAATTCCATAAAACTCAATTCCAAATGCTGCCAAATATTGAACTTTAAAAATTATAGTCTGATACTCTTTCTGTAAATAAATCTGGTCATTCTCAGTAAATATTAGGAATTGAGCCCATAAGTTTATGGTGAGAATATATTAAAAGTAATAAAATTTACTCCTTTAATGTAAAAATGCTTCAGGATCTATTAATTTAATTAAGAAAAATATTAGATCAAAGTTGTAAAACAGTTGACCATTATAAAATATAAAGATTTACGGTAAAAGCACCTCTATTTCATATCATTTTTAACATTTTTCTCTTTTTTAGGGTATCAGCACTTGAACTCAAGACCTTATGCTTGCCAGGCAGGAACTGTTGCCACTGAGAAACACTCCTCACCCAATTTTTTAAGTTTTAAATAAAAAGCCCTGTACAAAAAGGAATAGAATGCCCTTTTCCTATCCTTCCTTCTTTCCTTCCTTCCTCCCTCCATCCCCCTCCTTCTTCTCTCTCTCTCTCTCTGCCCTTTCTGTGGTACTAGGAATGATACTGAAGTCCTCATACATACGAGGCAAGTGCTGCACCACTATGATAAATCCTCAACCCAAAGTTCACTTCTTTACATGATAAATATTATGTATCTCAAGCAGGAACATGTGCTTTACTTTAACAAAAGTATCTGACGTCTTTTATAACCCAGAAACAAGAATGCTGCCCCTGCTATCACTGTGATGAATGGGTATTGTTCTGGACGTTTTAGCCAATGTAGTAATAAGGATTAAAGTGGAATGTAGGTATTAGAAATAAGACTCCAAATTCTCATTATTGTAATAATTTTTTCTAATGTTTGGCTCAAAACCTGAAGCCATAAAATAAAATCAGTAAATTATAAATTCAATAAATATTTAAAATTCCTCCTTATATGTCTTAAAAGCCAATTGGAAAATATAGGCAAATGACCGCAGTCATGATGGCAACAAAATAAAGAAATAATAAAGTGAAAATAAATCTAGCAATAATTATAATTTCTCTCACTTATTGAACAGTGATTACTGTATCAGATACTGTGCTAAGTGCTTTTACATACCTTACCTCATTTAATCCTCCACACTTTCCTGTAAAGATAGCAATTATTAATCCTATGAAGAGGAAAAAATTCAGATTTTAGATTAAGCAACTTGCCTGAATTTATTAGTAAATAAGAGGGCAGAAATAGGAAAATAATGTCAAAATTTTATGAAGTCACTTAAGAAAAGTTTGAAAAACTTGAAAACATTACTGTATTTCTGGATAGGAAGATTAATACCATAAGATATTGGTGTTCACATTATGCATGCATATGCTAAATTCTCAAATTTATTAAGAAGCTTACATAAGGCAACATAAACTGTAGAGGTCTGCTGAGGAAGAAAATGAGACGGTTTTAGGAAAAGCTTCTACGGTGCATATTTGGGTATAGGAATAAGCCCAAAAAGGCTGTGACAGTGTAGGAATGACCCAGGAACGCACTAATCATGTCTAGAGTTGTGAAAGAGCGGGAGGATGCAGTCTTTCCAATGAGGCCTTACTTCCTTCAGTGGCTTCATTCAAAATACTGTGCCCTTTACAGGCTTTCTCTCCTGTGGCTTCAACAACTGCCAGAAGAAGCCCATGTATCTGGCTCCCCAGAGAAAGCATTTTTATCACATGTTTTTGTTACTTGGATTAAATAGTTTTCATAGGTGAAATGCTCCAAAAAGCCTTAAATATGACTATGAATTTCCCTGCGTCCAAGTATCATCCATAAACTTCACTGCAGTGATATGGCAGTGTCTACTTTATGTTTATGTGGCTGAATGTGGTATTTATAAGTGGAAGTTTACTTGGCTTATGATCCTGGAAGCTGAGAAATCCAGGGTCGAGGTGCAGGTTCTGGTGAAGGCTTCATGCTTCATCACAAGGCAGAGGCCATCACTTAGTGCAGATTGGTACTCAGGTCTCACTTTTGCTTCTATACCATGGAACCTTTCTCTCACGACCTTATCAAACCCCAATTACCTTGGAAAAGCCCCACCTCCAAACACCACTAGCTAATGAATTTGAAAACTAAGTTTCTAACACATTCAAGACACACTACTATGTATATAGTGGCTGTGTCCTCAAGACTGAGGAGAACTCTCTCTGGACTCTGTATGCCACAGTCTGGGCCTTTATGGATGACCACAAGAACTAAGGGGGTTCTCCTCTCCTATTGCCACACAGTGAGACCGCACTCACTAGATTTTCTGCTTAGGTATGCTCATGCAAAATGAGGTAGAGGCCTAAGTGACGTTTATCAAACCTGGCCATCTCAGAGCTCATTTCGTCTCCACTGGCTGTCAGAGATTAAATGCTGACTTGCCTTTGTTCAGTTGGAAGAAGCTGGCTCTTTGAAGCCCCGCTTGTATGATTAACTGTCTGTTGCTGTGACAAATGCTTGAGAAAATCAACCAGAAGAAAGAGAGTATTATTTTGCTCATGGTCTCAGAGCTTCAGTCCATAGCTGCTTGATCACATTGCACTGGGCCTGCGATGAGGCAGAATATCATGGTGTGGAGCACATGGCAGGGGGCTGTTCACCTGGAGTAGCCAGGAAACAAAGAGACGAAGGGGCTGCAGCCTCAATGCTCTTCAAGGCTGCACTCCCGGTAACTCAACCTTCTTCCCTTAGAGCCCAGCTCCTGACAGTTCCACCACCTCCCCTCAGTGCCACAGGTTTGGCACCAAGACTTCACTACGCAGACTGTTAAAGGACACTTCCAAACCACACCAGTGCCGAAAAAAGAATTGTCTCTGATTAGAAAAACCTGCCTTCGCCTTGAGATAAATGAGAAATAGCATTCTGTTATGTTAAACTGCAGTTATTTGGAGTTATCTACTAAAGCCAGTAATGTTACCAAGATAGGGCTCTACTCAAGGAAGCTGAGCCAGAAGTGGCAGATAACTCCAGCAGCAACACCGTAAGAGAGGGTTCACACCTTCTCATATCAGAGTAGCAATTTGCTACAGAAGCGGACAGAGAAATTCTCTAGGTACGTAGTCACATGAAGGTCAGGAAGAACCTGCTTAGCCTGCCCACCAGTAGAGATGGCTAGAAAACTAGTTCTTTGTTTTTACTGGTCACTTTCTAATGCTCTGTGTACTGCGTGCATTACTTCCCCCTTTGTTATAAGAAGGAAAGAGAAGCCCAGTGTCCTTTAATGAGAGGGAGTGGATCCATATATTTGAACAAAAAGGATACAGTGAAGTGGAATAAAGTATCTGGAAGTTGTGCTTAAGGTGATCCCTGGGCCTGTTGGATGCACTCTGCCCCTGTTGGTAAGTTGTGCTTGAGCCTGGAGTTTTCTGTTGCTTATTGAGTACAGACAGACTCTGGATTGGCGTGCCCATATTTGTAACCTGGTCCAAAATTATGTTTGAATCATGTTTCTCTTTATGAGATGTTTTCATTCAATACTCTAAACTGTTCTGCAATATAGCCCTACTATTATTTGCAGCTTACAATTGATATTATATTAAGATCATTGTTAGTGGCTAACTTTGCAACTAGTAATAAAATAATAGGCTGGAAAATAGAGATAGAAAATCTAGTGTTTTCCTACAGGGATCCTGGTGTACAAGAAGCAGGGAGCTGTGGGAGGAGCTGCCCATCTGACCACAGCTTGCTTATATTGTCCTGGGACCTTAAACCTCCCACTAGGCCTCACCTCCTAAAACTTCCACTACCCCACAGTAGTTCAGGCTAAGGACCAAGTCCTCAACACATGGGTTTTGGGGGTACCTTTCAGACTCAAATTATTGGAGGGCAAATACTTATAAACAGAGAAAAAGATCCTTTGTTCCTTTTAAGCATACCAAGGGGGAAATCCAGTGTTTCTCACTGATACAAAAGACCACAGTTTAGGCATGGAGTTCACTTCACAGTATACAGTTCACACCTGGGTGTGTTCAACAGAGCAGCTGCCAGATGTACACGTGATGCAAGTGACACTCAGCTGCAGGATAAATTAAAGGGCCTGGCTACTCGCTTATCTCTTGTGATCCTAAAATACTGGATTGAGCTGAACCTTGTCTTTTCTTCACTCCTCTTCCTCAACCTGTGGAAGAGGTGAAATAAATATATAAACAACTGTCGTCCCCATCTAGCATCAGGCATCAAGGGTCCTTCTCCACTGCCACCGCAGTTTACTGCTTGGCATCTTAACTGTCAAAACTCAGTGCTCTGCAAACAACTTCATAGGCTTCCTGCCTTTTAGTTGTAAGAAAAATGTATGGTAGAAATCTCAAAACTTCTGTTCATGCAGACAATGGACCTCTTGTTCAAAAAGAGGAGAGGGGACAAGGTCCTGCCTTGCAGTACTGCGGGAAAGAAAGCAGCTCTCTGCCTTGCCTGAGTCAGCACTGGCCACCAGTCCTACATCTCTCCTCATCGCTGCGGGGTTTGCAAACGCTGGGGAAGGATGTACTGTCAACAGGAACTAATTTGGTTTGTGGTTATGTGTGCTCCTGTGCCCAATATAACTATATCTTTTTTCCCGTCTTCAAATAGGCATAAAAATTTCTGGAGAGTTGAGAATGGAAAAAATCACCATCTAAAATCAGAAATTCCATCCTTGGAAAGAAGGTTTAAAATGTGATAGTTACCCACATGAATTATATTAGTCAATGTAAGGCCTTTCTGATATTACCTACTTGATGTTCACGCCCCAAGGTCTGATGCTTTTAAATCCTATTTAAATAGACAAATTGTCCACTGTTGTTCAAGGACATGTTTCTCATGGCCCAAATATCTGGTTCTCTATTGAAAGTCCTGTGACGAGTTCCAGGAGCCTGGCTTTAATGTCATATTCAATGACAAGAAGTGTTTTCCTGAAAGACCATGAAAGCTCATTTTAGAGAAGGGGCAAATGAAGGTTAATTTACATTTCTGAAACTATTCTCTGTATTATTGTATGCTGACATGATTGAGTCTCAAAGAGACAACCAAAATAATATAGTAAAGCACAACTTTAATGCTATTAAAAGCCAAGAATAGCCATGATTAATTACTTTCAAAGCTGAATGGAAAAATGGAGGACTCCCGGAGTCAGCTTAATTAATCACTCGGTTTAGAATTAATACAGTCTCTCCAAGCTTGGTGAGAAAGAATCATCCACGAAGAATAAATGGTGTTGACTATTTAGGAAATTGACACAAGTTCTTAATCTAAAGAACATCTGAGGTGTCCCAGACTTATGTGCTTTTTTTTTACTTTAATTTAAAAAAGTAAACAAAGCTACTTTTTTCTGCTTTTTGATAAAATGGATGGCAGTGCAGTCTGAAAAGTTCAAAAAGCCTCCTGAAGAGGTGGCCACCTCCTTGCTGCTGTGTGCCTCCTTCCTGTTATGATGCGGTGTTCCTCCTCCTGATGCCAGCCATCAAAATCCTACTGAGGCCGGCCACAGAGAGACCGCATGGGGCACGAGAAGAATTTGGCAGTCATACAATGCCTTTGATCAGTGGGCACAGCCCAACCAGGCAGCTCTGTCCCCAGACTGCCCATTTCAGCTCGAATGATCTGCCTCAGCCAGCTGGCACCTGAGATTAACTGCATGGTTTAAAACTCTCTCCTGTATCATGTGATGGGAGAAAGCATCCAAGAAGTCAAGTTTAAGCTTATCGGGGAAAGGATAACATAGATCTGGGCAGCTTTTATTTCTCAAAAATGAATTGAATAAAGCAAGCACAGGTGAGCATCGCTCCGGCATTGTACACCAGAGCCAACTCATGGGCTGCCCCATGTGCCTCCCTGTGCAAGTCTCTTGACCTTGGGCTCAGGGAAGGAAGACACCAGGAAGTGACATCAGAGCAGTGCTTAGTGCTTGCTCAAAGTTTTGCATTTGTCAGATGTGGTATTTTCCTGTATTGTGTCATTTAACTTGTAATCCTTTGAACTTCTACAGCTAGAAATACGTACGGCCAGAATTAATCAGGCTTACCTGATTCTAGGAAACATCACTGAGAGTGAAAAAAACCATATATATATATATATATATATATATATACACACACACACACACACACACACATATATATACATATGCTGCTCATATTTTATATATATATATGTATATATGGGTGTGTGTTTGTGTGTGTATGTGTGTAAATTTATTTTATTTACAATGAATGATGGATAATTACCTTTCTCATTTGAAGACCCCCCAAAAAATGTCATTTGCTTATTAATGCAAAATTTCTTCCCCAAACTTCTTTCAAACACCAATATTCCAAATCCACATTTGCCAAAAATATATTTGGAATTTTACGTTTGAACATTTGATCCCTTTGTTGAGGACATTGTTCACATAATCACACAACAACATGAACATCAGTGCTTTCAGCATGGCAGTTATGTAGTACGCCTTGCTTTGTGAAGGAAGGCTTTAAGCAAAACCATCAGGATGTGACAAAATGTCTAAGGTGAAACTCAAGTCAGTACAGAAGGAAAATAGCATTTAATGAGAGGTTAATTTCTAAGATCATCTCATAAGTCAAATAATGCATATTGAACATTACCTACACCATTTCTCAAGTTCATTACACCAGCTTTGAAGGAGATAGTTCTGTCTTTATTTGTTTTATGGTTTTTAGTTTTTCTGCTTTTTGTGTTTTTGTCTGTTTAAGAGAAGGTCTCTCTGTGCAGTACAGGCTGTTATTCA
Source organism: Dinomys branickii (assembly GCA_004027595.1). Taxonomy (NCBI): domain Eukaryota; kingdom Metazoa; phylum Chordata; class Mammalia; order Rodentia; family Dinomyidae; genus Dinomys; species Dinomys branickii. The sequence continues at coordinate 9,650 of PVLD010017869.1, read as the reverse complement.
ACTCACTTCGTAACACAGATCCTCTTCTCTCAGCCTCCCAAGTGCTGGAATTAGAGGCATGGGCCTCCACACCCAGTTTACGTTTTCAGTTGTGCACAGAGATGGAGTTCATTTGTGCTTGGGAACACATTGTATAAATTGTACCTCTAAATGCTATTGCATGTAGCTAAACACTCAATTCTGACCCCAGTCCCGGGGCACATGCTTACTTTAAGCTCCATTCCTTGAATTCTCCCTCTTTCCTCTTGTTTCTCACCTTCTTGCGTTCCTTACCTTCATTTCTGCTTTGGACAAGAATGTTTAACTGAACTCATGAAGAAAAAAATGCATATGAAGTCCATTCTCTCTACTTGCTGATTTGTGTCTATGCAGTACAAGCATAAAGGGAAATGATAGCTGCACTACAGCCCTGAACAGGCAAATGATCAGATTGTATTTGGAGGGTGTGACACTGATCATCTCCTGTGCCCCTTACTACATTAATTTACTTAGACAGTATCCAGCCCCCTGGCCAATGGAGCCAGAATCGTTTCCTAATAATGATGGTGATGTTGGTAAGGATGATGTTGTTGTTAAGATGATAAATAACAATTGGGGGCTGGGGATGTAACTCAGGGACAAATGCTTGCCTGGCAAGCCTGAGGTCATGAGTTCGATTCTCAGCACCAAATAATAATAAGAATAATAATAATTGGAAGAAGGAAAAGGAGGAGGAATTAAGACTGTAATGTTTTCTGACCCTCCTCATGTTGCCAAGCACTAAGCATTTTTCTTGGATAATATCCTACAGTAACCACAGGCAGCAGCACTGCTTTTATCACTCCCAATTTAAAGGTAAGCACAGTGAGGCTGGGTAACTTGCCAGACAGTACAAATCCAGGCCCTTCGATGCTAGACCCTGTGGTGATAATGACGAAACTGTGTACCCGAGTCATCTCCAATGCTGTCCTCTCACCAACTTAGTGTCTACCGGTCACTAAGTCAGACAAATTCTGCTAGCTGAAGACTCAGTTCCTTTTGCTGTTCCTGCCAGCTCTGCTAGGTACAACCTTTCCTTTTCTACCCTGGGCTATAAAAATTGCTATCTGCCAAACTACCTAAATTGCAAGTACTCTTCACTTCAACTCATTCTCCCCTGAGCTGTCTGCAGTATATAACTGAAGACAAGATCTCTCCTCCTGCTGTCATCTTAAGCTCCCTTCGTGAGTCCGCATTCCTGCAGAGATGCTGCCCAGCATTTAGTGGGGCACAGAGAATAGCTGTCTGTGGTCCTGCTGCAGTCTCCCCTTGGGAGTTCCTCCTCTGCCCCACCTACAGCGTTGGCTCCTTGCTCTCTTCTGGCATCACGTGCTCCATTCCTGCTGCTGACATACTTTTCCCAGGTCCCAAGCCCAGCCTTCTGCTTTGCCTAGAAAACTCTGCCCTATCTCTCAGGTCTCACACTGAATAGTCACCTCTGTGGTGACATTTCCCCAGGCCGCTTCTCTCTTCTGGCACGGGGTGTATTCCTGCCTCTAGGATAGCGCCTGCTCTCCTGGGGGGATTGTGTGAGTGCAGTTTTGTGAGCTTCCTAAGAGCACAGCCCTTGTAACCCCCGTGACGCCCTACAACTCAGCAGCCACCGTTGTTCCCAGATCTCTATCGTAATACGTAACTGATGCACCTGTCCTGGTAAACTGAGTCTGATTTATCATCTACCTGTAACTAACTGTACAGGTCGTTCTTTCTATCTGGACAGACTCCATCTACCAAAATCATTCCTGTATCTTCAAATCTAGATCAAACATCATCACCTCAAAATTTTTCCTACAAATTCATCAGAAATAGTCTTTTCCTTCTGTAACTGCCATAGAGCTCTCTGAACTTGGCCTTCATCTCCCTGACAGTTTATCATTTTCTGCTATATGTCAAGCTGCTCTGTCTGGTTCAGTCCCTTCTAAAGCTGTCTCTCACGGCTTGGAGGCCTCTCTTGTCATCTTTATGCCACCTTCGCACCCCGTCTACCCATCCGTAGTTTCTGTGCTCCTGCCCAGGGTCAGCCAGGTGGATGTTAGGGAGTACTCTTCGGGCGAGTGCCGCTCTCATCCCTCATGTTCCCCTTTTACAACAGGGAACACCTAGGAAGCAACAGGAGGGTAAGAGATAGTACGTTCTAGAAACTAGGCAGAAAGTTGTCCTTTGGCATATGGATCTGAAACTAGTTTGTGTGAAAACCTATTTCTGTCCAGTGTGAGTGCACTGAACTGAAAGTTGACAAACTCTTGATGGGGAATTATAATCATCATAGCTGACACTTGGTTCTGTTTGCTCATTTATTTGTTAGTTCATTTGTTTTTGAGATCAGATCTTGCTATGTAGTTCTGGCTGGTCTTGAACCCACTGTATAGCTCAGGCTGGCCTCTAACTCATGGAAATCCTCTTGCCTCAGCCTCCTGAGTGCTGAGATTACAAGCATGTGCCACCACACCATATACTTATATTTGCTAGGTTCTCTGACAGGCATTTTTATGCATTTGATTATTCTTCACAACAGCCTGCTAAAGTAATACTATCAATATAGGAGAGATATCACCTGCTAATGTCAGATGTGCTGAGTTTATGTCCCCCTAAATTGAAGAATGAGTTCAAAGAACAACAGAAGTTAGCAGGAAAAAAATTATTGAGAGACAGCTCCTGAGAGACAGAGGGGTCCTGAGTAGGCCATCACTGAGGCCCTTCATCAGGGTAATTTATACAGCAAAGTTACAATACAAGTATAACATGCATCAAACCACAATAAACCTATTGGATTATAAGTGTAGCTGCTTACCTAATGCTGATCTAATGGGGAAATGAGTCACATAGCAAGGGTCCGTGGAAAGAACAAAGGTGTGCTTGGGGAGGGATGGGTCAGGGTGCTCTGGTCACCCACCTGGACGTCTGATGTCAGTCTGGACTTACTAGTCTAGGTTAGCTGTAGTGCACTTTGGCACATGTTCCACAGATGGCAGTTCATATCATTGAAAACTCTCTAAAAGGTTTGTCACAAGTGGTCTAGAAGGTACTAATTGCAACATAAGCTCAAGTTATTGTTTGTCCCTTAAGGAGGCAGGTAGGTCTGGCCACTGTACCTTTATCTTGAGGCCTGGTCTTCTTCAGATGTGCCTCCAGCCACAATTTTGATCTCAAGATTTTTTCTGTTGGCTTCCTTCAGAGCCCAGTCCCTATATGACTGTACCCACTGCCCAAACTGCAAAGCGGGGAGGGAAGTCTGACAAGTGCCTAATGATTTTATGAATCATTCCTCTATAATGAAGCTTCCATGAAACCCTCAAAGAAGAGCATTGGCAGAGCTTCCTGAAGTTCCTGTGGAGAGAAGACACGTGAGCCCCAGCCCCTTCTGCACAGTTTGCCTTGTCCATCGCTGTGTCTGTTGTTCACTGACATCACTTGTAACAACCTGTATGATAAATCAGAAAAGATAAGTTATCTCATCTCCACCAGCTCTGAGTCTCCCTCACAAATTAACTAAATCTGAGGATGGGACTGAGGGGATCCTGATTTATGACCTATTGGTTAGAAGTAAACAAACAGGTTTCCCTGTGACTGGCCTCTAGAGTGTGGGTTAGTGATCTTGGGGACTGAGCCCTCAATCTGTGGGCTCTGATGTTATCTCTAGGTAAGAGAACTGTATTGAGGGCATGCAACTGGTGTCTGCTTCAGAATACAGTGCATGCTGGAGGGGCACAAGCCCCATACCTTTCAGGGGTGCTTAAGTGACCTGTGCTGTGAAGGTACAGTAGGAGAATCTGAGCCCGTTTATTCCTGTGTCACCAGAGGGAGAGCAATCCATCTCTGTCTGACTTGATGTTTACGCTCACAATGTTCCTTTCTTTAGAAATTTTCCTAACTTATAATAGCAGAAAAAGAAAAGCAGTAATGCCCCATTTCTTAGTGATTTATTAAAAGCAAGGATTATCAATCTTGGCATAAGTGACATTTAGGGTGGGTAACTCTTCGTAGCAGGGTCTGTCTTGAGAATTTTAGAATATTTGCAGTAACCTGTCCTCTTCCCACAACAGCCCATGATGCACCTGCCCTGACATTACCCTTTGTTACAGTTGATACATTGTGTTAACTTGGGGAGTCTCGGGAGGTTTGGCTGAGTGACTCAGCAGGAAGCCAGGGTGCTTACTCTGTACACATCCTGAGCCTGTGGAAGAGGAGGGCATGTGAGTGCTGCACGCCCCCTGGGTGGGGGTAGCCTGTTCACAACGTAAGGGAGGTAGAAAGAGGCTGCTTGCCCACCATTCCTTTTTTTTGCTGGTTGTTTTTGCTGAGCTCTACTGCCATGAACCTTTGCCCTCTGCCATGTGCCACTCTGCCTCAGAACCAGCCAAGTATGGAAGCTAAATAAACTGTAAGCAAAATAAACCTTTCCCTCCTTAATTTTGGGCATTGAATATTTTGTCTCAGCAATGAGAGAAAAGTAGCCAAGACACCCTTCTAGATGTGATCATCCAAAATGTCTTATTGCCATAGGACTGTCTGAGAATCATTTGATTTAAAAGGAAATGAGAGCCTCTTTGGTAGAGTAGCACTTCCAATCCCAATTGAGGTAACCTGCTAAACAGGCTGCATTGCCAGAAGTGTATTGGAATTTATACTAGAAAAGTCATTCAAGGTATACCAACATTAGAGTAGCTTCCTGGGATGTTTTCTTCAGTATTCGTGAGTATACAAGCAAACTGTGTCAGCACTTTGAACCAAGCTTAAGGCAACTGAGAGAGGAGCATGACTTTCCTGTGGGAATGGGAAAGAGCATTCCTAGTTGTTCTGCTCCTGGGCATCTCATTTAGTTCATGTGGAGTCAATTTTCAATATTCTTACCTTGATAAAATCTGGTCAAAATAGTAATAGAGGGATGATGATGTAGCTCAGTAGTAAAGTGATTGGCTTTCTCTAGAACACCTAGTCTTGTTACCATGGTGAAATTGAGGGTTTGGTCCCTAGCATTGAAAGATGTTTTAGAAAAATGAACAGTTACAAAACCTTGATAGTCTTTATGGCCATCAAAAAGTACATTGAGAGGAAAGATATGAAAAACATAGGGCCTGTCCCAAGACGTTTTATGATAATAGGACTACATGTTCTAATGGATTATTCCAATGGAATTTTAGGGTTTTTTTGAGACAGAGTCTAGCTATGTAGCATAGCCTTGCCTTGAACTCACTCGTGTGGACCAACTTATTGGAGTTCACCTCGAACTCATGGCAATCCTCCCCAGTGCTGGTTTTACAGGCATGCGCCACCACACCCAGCATGGAATTTCAGATCTTTAGAAATTGAGAGCCTTGCAAACCCTTCATCTGCCACCACTACACAGAAGAAGGCAGTCTTACTGTTGGGTATATTCAGTTCAATACCTCATAAAAGATTATGTAAAAATCTGAACAAAGGGTTAATCAACTGGACTCACCAAGCAACCCTAAAGGTTTTAAAAGGCACAAAGTTTAAAAGTCAAGATTTTTAAAATAAAGTTCTTAGGATGAAAACACAAGCAATGAGATTGGTAAAAAAAAAAAAAAAAAGGTGAAAGATTTATACGATTTGAAGGGAAACCACAGTATGAGATTGGGATTCTTAGCTTAGAGCTGGCTAAGGTGAAGTTCACTTTCTAGTGAGCACCTCGGGTTTTACCTTGTGACCTGAACCTAGGTCTCCCTGCTCATTGGCTGAGATGTCATGAAAATATACCCTTAAGATGAGCCAAGTTTCAAATCAAAGAAGAAATTAATTAATATGTACAATCAAATGAAAATGCAGATACAATTTACCAGAAACTGTGGGGTGCAATGAGAGCATTACTCAGATGTAAATTGATAGCGGTGAACTCTCACATGAGGAAAACAGAATGAGAACAAATATATAACCTAATGCTGCATTTCAAGCATCTAGAAAAAGATGAGCAAGTCAGGCCCAAAGCCCAAAGGAAGGAAATTATAAAGATCAGAGGCAAAGTTAATGTAACTAAGACAAAACAATACAAAGAATTAATACATCAAACAGTTGATTCTTTGAAAGAATAAATCAAATTGATAAACCCTTAGCCAACCTTATCCAAAAAAGCAAAGAAAAAACTCAAATTCATGCAATAAGGAATGAAAAGGGGGAAATAACTATAGACCCTGAGGAAATTCAGAAGATCGTCGATACTTACTTAGAAAATCTTTACTCTTACAAGATGGAAAATACAGAAGAAATGGACATATTCCTAGATACACAGGAATTACCAAAACTGAATCAAGAAGACATAAGAATTCTGAACAACCCAATATCAGATAATGAATTTGAAAATGTAATTAAAAACTTGATAACAGAGAAAAGCCCAGGTCCTGGTGGATTCACAGCTGAATTCTACAAGAAATTTAGATAAGATTTAATGCCAAAAGGCCTCAAACTCTTCATTGAAATTGAAAAGGAGGCAATTCTCCCTTACTCATTTCTGAAGGCAAGTATTACCCTGACTCCAGAACCATAGAAAGACCAACCAAAAAGAGAACTATAGGCCAATCTCTCTAATGAATATAGGTACAAAAAAAACCTCAGTAAAATACTAGCAAATAGAATGCAGCAAATCATCAAGAAGATTATACACCATAACCAAGTGGGATTCAGCCTAGGGATGCAGAGATGGTTCAACATAACCAAATCAACAAATGTAATGCACCATATCAACAGAGCCAAAGACAAAAACCACATGATTATCTTGATAGATGCAGAAAAAGGTTTTGACAAAGGCCAACACTTGTTCATGATAAAACTCCTATACAATATCAGAATAGATGGTCCTTATCTAAATCTGGTCAAAGCTATGTATGACAAACCAATGAACATCATCATATTAAATGGACAAAAACCTGAAAGCTTTTACTCTACAATCAGGAACAAAACAAGGATGTTCACTATCACTAATCCTTTTCAATATGGTTCTGGAAACATTAGCCAGAGCAACTAGAAAAGAGAGAGAAATAAAATGTATAAGAATAAGGAAGGAAAAAGTGAAATTATCATTATTTGCAGATGACATAATACGCTACATAGAAAACCCCCCAAAACACCACCAAAAGCCTACTAAAATTAATAAGCAAATTCAGTAGCATAGCTGGATACAAAGTCAACACTCAAAAATCAGTAGCACTCCTATACACAAACAACCTCACTGAGAGGGAATTAAGGAAACCACATCCTTCACAATAGCATCCAAAAAAATGAAATACTTCAGAATCAATCTAACAAATGAAGTAAAATATCTATACAATGACAATTGTAATACTCTGAAAAAAGAGATCAAAGATGATTTCAGAAAATGGAAAGATATTCCTTGCTCATGGATAGGAAGAAGCAATATTGTGAAAATGGCCTTAATACCAAAACTGTTACACAGATTTAATGCAACCCAGCTCAAAATAACATTAACATATTTCATAAATGTAAAGAAAATATTCCTGAAATTCATTTGGAGATAGAAGACACCTAGAATAGCAAAGGCAATCCTGGCCAACGAAGGCAAGGCAGGAGGTATCACAATCTCTGACTTGAAATTATACTACAAAGCTACTGTGATAAAATCATCATGGTACTGGCCAAAAAAAAAAAAAACCAGACCTGGGGATCAGTGGAACAGAAGATACAAACACAGCTAAAAAACACACTCAGCCATTTTATTTTTCACAAAGGGGCCAAACATGTTCACTGGAGGAATGACAGCCTCCTTAATAAATGGTGCTGGAAAAACTGGCTCTCCACATGCTGAAGACCAAAACTAAACCCATGTATATCACCATGCACTAAACTAAAGTCAAATGGATTAAAGATCTAAATATTAAAACAGAAACACTAAATATACTGGAAAAGAAAGTAGATAGAAATCTTGAAGACAAAGGGGTAAGCAGAGTTTAAGAGCAAAACCCAGACTGCATGGGAAATGCTTCAATGAATCAGCAACTGGGATCTTATCATATTAAAAAGATGTTTTGCATCAAAAGAAATCACCAACAGAGTGAAAAGAAAACCCACAAATTGGGAAAAAAATTAGCCAACTATCCCCCAGACACAGGACTTCTGTCTAGAACATATAAAGAATTTTTTTAAAAAATCAGGTTCCACAAATTCTAAGACCTAATCCAAAAATAGGGATGTGAGATGAATACATACTTCTCAGGTGCAGAAATACAAATGGTGAGTAAATATATGAAAAAATGTTCAACAGCATTGGTCATTTGAGAAATGCAAATTAAAACAACACTGAGATTCCATCTCACCCCAGAAAAAATGGCTGTCATTACAGAATCAACAAATAAGAAATGCTGGCAGGGCTGTGGGGAGAAAGGAACACGTCTCCATTATTGGAGAGAGTGCAGACTGGCATACCCACTGTGGAAATCAGTACGGAGATTCCTCAGAAAACTAGAATTAGAGACCCCATTTAACCCAGATATTCCTATTCTGGTAACTTTGCAGAAGAAATGAAAACATCATACCTTAGCGATACATGTGCCTCCGTGTCTATAGCAGCACAATCTGTAATAGCTAAATCTTGGGAACTACCCAAATGTCCATCAGCTGAGGAATGGACAAAAAAAGAAGTGGTATTTTTATACAATGGAGTACTACTCAGCTATAAAGAAAGATAAACTCAAGGATTTTATAGGTAAATGGATGCAATTAGAAACCATACTCCTAAGTGAAATAAATCAGACTCCCAAGTGTAAACATCATATTGTCTCCCTACTGTAAGAAACTGAAAGAGTAAATAAGATCCAAAAGGTACAATAGATTTAGGGAAAGGGAAAGAAATTGCTCAAAAGGAAAGAAAAACTGGAATGGGAAAAAGAGAAAAGAAGAAAGGAAAAAATATGTATATATGCACAAGATAGCTAAGATAATTGTACTAATTTCTATTTTTTCATTGAAAGAAACAGCTAGCGCTTATATTGGTTGATCAATTTTGCATCCCTGTATCTGGTAATCTGAGCAACTACTTTGAAGATGATAGTATGCAATATAATAACCACTGTTAATTTCCTATTATCTTGTTTTTAAAATTCAGTATCATTTTTATTATTTTTTCTCCCTTTAAATTAAAAAATAGAATGAGATAGCTTCTAAATAAATGATTAATGTTGAAAAGAAAAGAAGAATCAAGTTTCAATTAATACATAGGGAGAAACCACTGATAGCACTATTTGTGTGGCTTACTGTGAAGAGTAAGTTAAAGGAAAGTCAGCTCTGTGTTCTCCCCCAGGGAAGGGCTTCTTAGCCACATTCTTGAAGAATGTCATTTTCTAAACTTACTGTTGTCATAACAGCATTGTGGAAATGAGCTGACAAAAAATCCTAGTGTTTTCCTGTAGGAGCTCTGCAACTTGGGACAAGGCACTTCAATTCCCTTGTACCTCAGTTTTCTCATCTACCAGATGACGATAATAATACCTGTGTTGTAAAGGTTCTGGGGAGTGTTGGTATTGTGACTTATTTTTGTTTACTCCTCTGAGGCTTTTCTGTGCTTGCTAGGAAGGGTATAAAGCTATTTAAGGAAGATCCGGGGAAGATGGCGACCAGGTGAGCAGCAAGGGAGCGAACCTCCTTGATGGGCGCCGCCAGCTCGA